>JAQFZQ010001006.1:0-23402 GCA_034696005.1 Glomeris marginata
GAACTTTATGTCTTGGTTTTATGCAGGGAATATACCCTGTAAGTTTGTCCACCTATTACAGAATCACCCTGTATATGTGCGCCCAAAAAATAAAAGAAAATAAAATTAAATTTACACTATGCATGCAAATGGTTGAAAAACTGTTTCGCACAAATAAAAAAATATTCATCCTAACTATTAGCTAATTAGTTCCTCGTATAGATTTATTATACGTTTACATGTGTTTTTATATACAATAGTTTATCTATCATATTATAAATCCGTTCGTTTTTACGAAAACCATCAAAGGAAAAATGGGAATTTAAGATTTAAAAGTGCCCCACTATTAAATAAATCCCAAACGAACTGACATTTATTTAAATCACAAATGTGACAAATCGTTATAAATGTATTTATTTCAGTTGAATTCATATATTCATAGACCCGAGTTATCAGAAACATGGACATCCGAAAAAGCTTATTGAAATAGTAATGGATTTAAAAACCATTGATAGAGTTGAATAGGAAATTATAAGTAGGGAATTCATTAGATCCAACAGTCTAAGTGATTTTCAATCTCAGGGTCAAGGTCATTTAACTATCCCTGTTCGGGATAAATCAGAAGTTGCAAATGCAAAGTTGTAGAGCATGTTCAGATGAGTAAATATACACCGTGTTATTTACAGTTTATCGCTCCAGTACGCAAATTGAATCAATTAGCGTAATGCCCTACTACAATGCAGCCCATGTGCGATGCAGTGAAAACCCCTGCAAAAGCTCCCCCTCGTAATATCAGGTCCAGTTACTAAAAAGGCACAGTTTAATTTTATCTGATATACACTACGCATTTCAATCTTGTATAATACTTTTAGCAGAAATATTTTGTATGCTAGAATGCAATTAATGCAATTTTACTGTAGCTGAAGTCTCCCTTCAAAATCACGTTTCCATTGAAACAAAATGCCGAAGTGCTTGCAAGTGCTTCCATTTATAAGCTTATTATAATACTTTTTGTAAATATGTATGTACTTATTATATAACACCATTCAATGCCGTTTCGGACAAGAAATATACACAAACACACATGAGTTTCCTTATAAACAAGTAGTATGTACCATAAACTTATATTATTTTTTAGATTGGCGTCACCTCCAATGCTTTCACTTGTTTCCTTAACAAATACGTAGGTTTACTATTCTACTCCCCTGACATGGAATGTATTAGCAGTTTTTAAAGGGGATTAATGACATATCTAACACTAGATTCAATGTTGAAGTGTTGGTGTAGATTTATTACTTAATATGCCCAATATTTACGGAATAATCGCGACTTTTACTATCTAAACTCTTAAAAACATTCCCATGAATAAATTGACCGTGTTTGCGTACGTTTGCAATCTAGCAAGGTTTCAGGGTACCTTACCAAATTATGTCACTTCACCTTTAACATTTGGGAAAGAATTCGGTGACTTTGTCTGCACTTCGATCTGTTTTTAAGGAAAATGAGTTGTATAGGGAGTGAAATTCGCAAATTTATTTGAAATAAAATGGAAAAATGTATAGTAATTCAAATCTGATGGATTAAATTTGGATAAAACCTTCCTCCCCTCCCTCCTTCCCATAACCCACCCCCTTACCCCCCTCCCATACGGGAAGAAGGCGGTAGGATTGGGGTATAGCCATATTTGGCGAGTAGAGAATTAAATAATTGATTTAGAATTGGAAAACAAACTGCACACCAGAACCGAGCACTAACCCTAGACTACCGGTTCTAGCGTCAAACCAGCCTCTACAATCTAACAGCACTTCCGAACGGTTTTTCACGCTTGTGTATATATAATTTGAGAAAAAATATAACTTGGAAAACTTTCCATAACTTGGGACAAGTATCCGAACAATGGAGATTATATTCTGTGATGAGCAGTTTATTTGATTAGGATGCTGTGAATATTTATGTTATCCATGCACAACCTGATTACATTATATGTACTTTGCTGTAATGTAAAACATTATTCAATTTGCTTTAATTCTATAAGCCATATCATATAAATGGACTAAAATATTTTGAACACTTTCGTATAAAATTAATTTAAATTGCTTAAAAATCATGACCATGCCAAAAAATCATGGCTTTATCATGAACTTCATGACCATTTTCAATAATCATGACTTTATCACGATTATAAGGAATATCAGGTTAGTAGACACCCTGTATATTGTTTCTGCTTCAAAATTTGTATCTTGGTCTAGTCATAATCAAAATATGTTTTAACAATCCAGCATTGTTTTTACATGGAATAACAACTTATGTATATGTGCAAAAGTTTGTTGAATTCCGCAAGAAATATTTTGAGCAATTAATTTCTGCAGTGTTCTTAATAAATGTTTATAGCGCAAACCATTTCATATACATTTCTGTCAATTCTACAGTAAAATTGAATTTTCTGCAAAATTTCGCTCTGGAATTATTGAGAATGTCATTTTGAATGTGCCAATTCAATTTCATATCAAGCCTTTCATTTGAAAAACTTTATTTTATTCACCGCTGCAATCTGAAACATTAATATTCAATGAGCGTACGAGGAAAATTCCTGTTTCGCAACAGTGAAAAGGTGGGAAAGTTTGCGCCATTCCACTGAAAGTATACATGATTTTTAATATAAACCGAGCACAACGAGGTGATAGAGTTGCAGGTGAACGTACAAAATGGATGTGATAGTGAAAATGTCGGCCACATTGCGGAAAGTGAATCAACGTGTAATCTGAGGCGGAAATGCATATACATGTATGTGTGATAAAACACTTTTCCTATTTAAATGAATGCTGCTACCATTTTGAATACACAACTGCTTTGTCTCATTTAAGGCTACATTTCCACAAATGAGAACTTTTAGTCTCTTCATTTTCGCATTTCCAGCTTTAATTCAATGCGATATTTATCGCATTGGAGTTGGGATTGGTGACATCACAGGTCCTGCAGCTCAAATAAACATGGTACGTTGGAATTTCATATTGTGTTGTCAAATGCATTGTATGCCATTTCAATTGTGTCCACTTGCAGATGGGATATGCTCTTCTGAATCAAGTTACTGAAGGCATTCACATCCGTACTTTCAGCAGAGCTTTCATTTTTGCTGAACACAAAACCGAAAAGTACATTGTGTTTGTGAGCGTTGACCTTCTAATGGTGACAACGTCCATCAAACTAGAAGTTAGTTATTCATTATAATATAACAATCATATACTGGGTATGTGTAAGCAGAATGATAAGATCCACTGAAGAAAAAGTTGTTCAAGTATTGGATTAATTGGTTGCATGGTGGAATATGGCCGGGCTGAAATGTCCAAAATGAAGATTGCAACAATTAAATAAGCCTTAGTTACAATTTGAAAGTTATGAACATCGGTTATATGTGTATGTAGTGGGGACAAAGACCCTATATAAGTTAGGCCTTAGAAGTTTAAATATTTTAAATTTACAGTAACTTAATATATTAACAATAGGTTATATGAATTGTATTTGAAACAATTATTATGCATTTAGGTGATTTCAAAGCTAAAGGAAAAATATGGTGACTTGTACAATACAGAGAACGTTTGCATCAGTGCTCAACATACTCATTCAGCTCCAGGAGGATATGATTATAACTTTTTATATCAAATCACAGCAGGTGGATTTTGTAAACAATCTCTTGACGCTATCGTCAATGGCATAGTTGTGGTAAGGGCAATGTATAATTTACCAAAAAAAAAAACATTTTCAATCCACAACTATACTGGATATATGTGCAGAGTATTGACAGAGCACACAATGGCATGAAATTGGGAAAAGTGTTTTGGAATTCTGGTCAACTTATTGGAGCAAGTATTAACCGAAGTCCCAATGCTTATTACAGAAACACTGACGTTCACAGGTGAAATCCTAACACTTTACACAATAAAACGGAAGCAATCGCAATAATACATCATAATTGTTTTGGCGCCAAATAATTAATAATAAAAACTTTCTTTGAACTTACAAGGTATGAACATGATACAGATCCGACCATGTTTCAACTAAAATTGACAGATTTAGCTGGAAAACCACTTGGGATTATAAAGTACCTAGGTTTTTTGTTATGATTGATTATTTGTTAAAATAGTTTCAGGAACATAAATTGAATATTTCGCAGCTGGTTTGCTGTCCATCAAACAAACATGAAAGGCACAAACAGATTAATCAGTGGTGACAACAAAGGATATGCCTCACAGATGTTTGAGAGAGCCATGAATGGGTTATATTACCCAGGAAAGGTGCAGTTGACATAATATTACAGGAACACATATTTTTTTTTTCATTCTTGCGTATTAACAAATTTATTATATACTGTAATTTATATGAGGAATACAAGGTTTGGAATTTTTATAGGGGGAATTTGTTGCTGCATTTGCACAGTCCAACGAAGGCGATTCATCCCCAAATTTAAATGGAGCAATATGTTTAAGCACTGGACTACCCTGCGATCCCAAGAGCATTACTTGCGATGGAAACGTATATAGAATAAATATGTGTATTCTATTACGGAATTAAATTACAGAATAGTGTAAAATAAAACGTGAAATTTGGAATTTCAGGTTGATGAATGCAGTGCAAATGGTCCAGGAAAGACTATGTTTGAAAGTACCAAAATGATTGGCGATATGCAACTGGCTAAAGCTAAGGTGAACTTTACAAAGTTCTTATGTTAGTAATTGCTATTATAATTTACTGTGTTGAAATTATCATTCAGATACTTTTTAATGCAACTTCTTACGAGGTCAATGGAGACATTCGCTTCATTCACCAACACGTTGAAATGGGAAAAGTCATTGTGGAGCTCAAAAACAATACAGTACTATAATAATTGCTTTGTCACATTTCGACAACTCAATTTATTGAATAGGCCCCTATTTATTTGTCCAGAATTGTAGTACTATGTGTATTTAGCTGTTCAAAGAATAAATTAATACGATTTCCATAGTTTGTACAGACATGCAGTGCTGCAATAGGACACAGTTTTGCAGCTGGAACAATGGATCAACCCGGACAAAACACATTCAGGCAAGGTATTGATGGCTATGCCCAAAATCTATTTCTATATCATCCATATTTCTACTGAAGTGGAAATTATTTACGTAAAATTAATTGCGTGATGTTGCACATTTTATATAGGGACAACACAAGGCACGGAAAGTAAGTTCTGGGATTTCGTTGGAAACACTATTTTGACAACTTCGTCTGAAGAGCAAGAACGCTGTCACTACCCAAAACCCGTTTTCTTAAACACGGGACAGGTATAGATAGAACTTCAACAAAACTTCTTGGTTATTTAATTACAAGAAATCAGAGAGAACTAGCTGTTACACTAACCACATTAAATGAAATTCAGGCGCGCAAACCCTACGATTGGACTTCTGCAATTGTTCCAACGCAGATATTAATGCTAGGGAATATTGCGATTGTTGCTGTTCCAGGTGAATTCACGTGAGTAAAAATTGAAAAGACTACATCACAATGTAGTGGAATGGGGTAATTTTACAATAATTGCTTCACAAACAGAACTATGGCGGGTCGGAGACTTCGAGAATCTGTACAGCAGGTAACTAAAATGTTGGATAACGACAACAACTGCACGAATGTATAAAACATTGGTCAAGTGGAGTCATTACAACATGTGCAGGGTGGAACAAAAGTATTGCCTATTTGGGATTAACTATGAAATTAATGATTCTGGATAGAGCAAAGTCTGTATTCTCACCAGGGAACATATGACCGCCATCTTGAAGACAGAGGATGATGTGAATTAAATAATGAAATGCCGAATCCACTATTCAGAATATTTTTAGCAAAAATAGATTTGAAATCTGCTAACAAACAGACAAGCAGTGAAATGAAGAGCTTTGTAGTTGCTCTTTGAAATTAAAGTTACTTTCATTACCGAACAATGAAGGAGATGCAGTGAAGCGCATCTGACTTTTAAGGGGTAGCTTGTTTAGAATAGTGTTGGCAACATTATAAACAATCCTGTCTTCAAAGCTGACGTCATCAGTAGATGGCCCCAGGTGAGAAGACACATTTTATTTACAGCATAGCTTGAATTATTAATTTCCGAACATTCAATACTTTTGCTTTAACCTGTATATATCGTCATTTAGTTATGTATTTTTGATGATGTTTTCCTATTGGAGGAATCCATCGATATTTGATGCAATACGAGTTTATTATTTTAAGTACGTACTAAAAATTATTATTAGAATTGGCATTTACGAACACCATTGGTCCATCAAAATATAGTAATTTACTTAATAGACACTGCAGACTTCAAATGCCCATATTCAAGTGGTAATCGCAGGATTATCAAATTGCTATACACATTATGTGACAACTTATGAAGAATATCAAGTGCAAAATTATGAAGGAGCATCAACTTTGTACGGACCACATACTTTACAAGCATATATTCAACAATACAAATATTTGGCTTCCAATATTATGCAGGTAACGATACCACATTTATTCAATTTAAACAATGTTATTTAAAACGTGCAAGCCCTATTGGAAATAACCATCACATAGTAGGATATGGAACTGTGGTCCATAATGGGATGTAGCCACAGCTTCTCTGGAACAGCAGCCAACGTAGGCACCTTACAACAAGGATTGCGAGTGCAGGGGGCCAGCATTATTATAGGGGGTGGAGATGAGCATTAGTTGTGTTATTAGATGTAAAGTACACCCCTTTATAAACCCGATAAGGGTAAGAAATAAGCATATATATCTACAAAAAGGATTGCTATTCCAGAGAAGCTGTGGTTCCATCCCATGATGGACCACAGTTCCATAACCTACTAAGTGATGGTTATTTCCAATAGGGAGTTATTTAAAAGCATATTATTTATAACGTTGCAGGGATTATCAGTTGACCCGGGTCCTACCCCTCAAAATTTATTTATGAAGCAAGTAACTGCAATTCTCGATGCGAAGTTCGATTTTTACTATCCATGGAACCCAATCGGCGATGTCATAGTGGATGCAAAACAGAAATATGAAACGGTATGTATTTTTGAAGTAAACTGACAATAACTGAAGCAGATTCGAACAGATCTCTAATAATGCTAATAACCAGTATGACAACTTTAATTAAATTCCTTTCCTCTTGTAATGCAAGAAAAATAAGTTTTGTAGTTCACTCATGTTATATACAGTACAATGTTTTTGAAAGGGGTCTACTGTAACAGTGGTGTTTGCTTGCGGAAATCCAAGAAATGACGTTCAGGTATTAGTAATCCTGAATTTCAGTGCTTTATTGATTGTTTGGTGAAGTGACAGCAATTAAATTATTTGCAGCTGGAGGGAACATTTCTAACAGTAGAGCAAAATGTTGGATCTCATTGGGAAATTCTGTACACAGATGCAAGTTGGGAAACTAAGTAGGAGCATTGGCAACATGAAGTTTAAACAGTGATTTAATGCTATTAATTCTTTTCATCATCAATAGGTTCAAGTGGCGGTATTCTTTTCCGCTTTCAGGGATTAGCGAATGTACAGTAGAATGGGACATTCCCAAGGAAGCTAAACCGGGAACTTACAGGATTCGTCATTTCGGACACAAGAGATTACTAAAAACCGGGTCACATCCTAAAGCATATGAAACGTCTTCTCAACCCTTTGAAGTTATTAATAATTAGACAAACTCACCAGCCAACTGTTACAAGACTCATTACGAGCAGCAGAATATGATATACAATATAGGCTAGAATTAATTTAATTACTTTAATACATATATTTCCATCTGTTTTAAGTGATTTATGACACTATGATTTTACATTGACTTTCCTATTAAAGAAAACATTAAAAACTTGCTCGTGAGCAATAACCAGATGGTGGTTCACAGCACTAAAGATAAAGACTGCAGATGTGCTATTTGTAAATGAGCACCCTCATATTTTTTGTGCTCTTGAAGATGCAATTACATATATTGATAGCAACCCCTATGGTGGGCTTTAAACAGCCAATCACTAGGTATAGTAAGGATCTGGGAACCACAATGCACTTGAACAATATGATGGCGAAATTAATCACTTACTGGAAACAAAATTACTACATCAGAGACATGCAAAAGAACAATATTCTAAACTGATTTTTTACAAACGTGGATGTCACAATTAAGACAGAATGATCACATTTCACGCTCGACTATTGAAAAATATTATCTACACATCTAAACATTGCTTAAAATTTTGCAATAATATTTGTTATTAGAGTGCGTACGTAAGCCACTTTCATAATTGCATTTCCAATAATTAATAACTTAATGTAACAAATAGTCCAAGAAATATGTGGACCTACATACTCTAAAATGCAATCATCTTATTACCCATGCTGTCACATAAGACACTTTCTTTTGAGATATTAGGGCAATGTGTGAAAGACCGCAGCATATTGACAACTGGCTTAATACAATTGCAAATATTGGCTCTCCCAAATGAGATATTGTACCTGTAGTAACGGTTGCCATTTGCAAGTAACCGTTGCTGCCTTATATATTTGAATATGAACAACACGAATGTACAGAAATATTGTTAATATTCGGTTAACATGAAGGTTCGCGATGGTCACATTTCCGCTATTTTTCCCAATGGGCCTCCTTTAGGAATCAAAGTTATAAGATGGATAATAATGATATATGGTTTCGATTTATTCGTAGGAATAGTGAAAACTGGAAGAATTCAACCAATCTTGCTCAAAATTATACGCATAATTATTTGCTGCATGCAAATCTGCTTTTTTCTTGGCAGTTTATTCACTCTGATAGGTCTGCAAAGACATCGCAGAACAGCCAGTGAATCCATTTACACGTTTGTAGCTATGACTTCAAATTCATTTGCGGCTGCATTTTGCAATGTTATTCTAACCATTAAGCTCGGCAAATTTGCCCCATTGCTTGTAAAATTCGCAACATGGATGCAATACCATTGTGATGATAAAAGTCGTAAACAGATCGAACGCAAAAGCATGATAGCTTCAATAATCATTTTAATATTTTGCGAAGGAATTGCAATCCTGAAAGCTGTCAATCTCGTTTCCTTTGACTGGAACGCCATAATTAGAGTGCAGGATATTTACCATGCCAATTATACCAGCAACTTTTTTGATGAATATCTGAAATTTCAGCTGCAAATAGTTACGAGTGAATGTTCTTGCATCTGGCTGTTGACCACGTTCAACTTCAATATTCTAGCCATTGGATATTTCATCTTGCTAGTTACATTGTTTGACAGTTTGTTCGAAAGAATGGCAGAATTATCCGCAAAACGACTTTGGTTTGACAGTCATCACAGCTTGAGGCAACTGCAAGACAGACACCGGCAATTGTGTGCATTGGTGAAAGACATCAATGAACTGTATTCACCGGTCATTTTGGTATGGTTTTCCTATTTGATGATCAACATCACATTTAATACAAGAGCAGTAATCATCGGATCCAATCAAGACAAGGAATATTACATTGAAGTGGTTAGCTCTTTGATTTCGGATGCTGCTGTTTTCCTTGCTTTGACCATGTCAGCTGCGCAAGTCAACAATCAGGTATGATTAACCAAGATATTCGTTCAAATTACAGTCCCTTTCAGTCTAACAGAAAAACAGATTTCAGCAATGTGATTTGTAGAGGCCTGCTTGAAAATTGCACTTTTCTCTTGTTCTCTGCATCATTCCACTGATTAGACTGAGAAGGACTTATTATATTTCTTGACCAATTTACAGCTCATTGAGCAGAGGGGAGGAGTGTTGTATTTGGAATTTCAAATTCTGGCAGGTTCTTCGATCTGGGTAATAACCAAGTAGCCTTGGCATGTAACATCAATGGTAACATCATATCAGAACTGAAATGCGAATATTCATTAATGAAAATTTTAATTAACAATTTATCTAAGATCATACTATAAAATTCAGTTCCAGCGATTGCAGCGCCTCCTATTCAACTAAGACATTACTGTAAAAAATGAAGAAAAAACTTAGAGGGTACCTCTTTAATATTCTGAAATGTGGGAAAGACTTTGTGGCCACCCTGTATATAAACTCTCGTAGATCACAAATTATTCGCCCAGCAACTTCTACCTGTAGAACCCTGTATACGTACATATCACTAGCCAATATTGGCTTGTATAGAAACTCATATTAGATTTCACGTAGGTATACTACATAGCAACAGTTGCTACGCGTAGATAAATACAATGAAACATTATAAAGCAGCATTGCCACCATGAGGGCTGGTTAACTCTTCCCACTTCAAACTATAAACCTACATACACAGTCGATTAGCAGCATATCTTAATCAGTCAGCATGAAGGTTGGAGTTGCTAATGCTCCCGACATTCGCTTCCGAATATCATTTGGGATAAATGCGCTAAGACACATAAACATGATTTACGGCTTTGACATGTATGATGGTGTCATCAAAATGGGCACAGCACGGAGAATGATACTGAAAATCATCCGAATAACGCTTTGCCTAGTGCATGCCCAGTTTTTTCTTGGAAGTTTCTGCTTTCTGATATTTATTCAGAAATATCAGACCAAAGGCATTGAGTCAATTTACATGTTCGTCGCAGTTTCTTCAACATCATTTGCAGCTGCAGTCTGCAGTGCGGTTCTCACAATTAAGCTCAGAAAGTTGGGACCCATTCAAAGAGATTTAGCAATTTGGGTTGGGCAGCATTGCGATGAGAAAAGTCGCACAGAGATGTCACGGAGATTTAACAACATAGCAGTATTCACTTTACTAGTTTGCGAAGCCATTTCCATCACGAAAGCAGTCAACGTCACCACTTTTGACTGGGAAGCTATCATCGCGATCAAGGAAACAGATTTTAAAAATGGTTCTAGTTATTTTATTCCAGAAATGATTAATAAATATATGATACCAGCAAGCAGGGCAAGTGCCTGCTCATGGGTCATGATATCATTCAACTTCAACATTTTAGTGATTGGATATTTTATCTTTCTCACCAAAGTGATGGACAGCTTGTTTGAAAGAATGGCAAGTTTAAATACAAAACGATATTGGCATAATAGTTATAGCATTATGCAATTGCAATCGCAACACAGGCAATTGTGCATGCTAGTGAAAAGCATCAACAAAATGTATTCACCGGCCATTTTGGCTTGGTTTGCTACATTTATGACCAACATTACTTTTAATACGAGGGCAATCGTCTCCGGATCTAGCCAAGGGATGCAAACACCATATTATATTGAAGTGATTAGCTCATTGATATCGGACTCCACAATCTTTCTTGCGTTGATTGCAGCAGCATCACAAGTCAACGACCAGGTACGATGCATTTAACAACACTTTACACCATTTCTACTGTAGGACAATGAGAGATGGCATTGCAAAGTACAACATTTGTTCAGGAAAGTGCAGAAAACAGATGGAGTAAGCGATAATATGCAATGAATTACGTACATGGACAGGCTCCATTAAGAGTGCACTGCATAGTGGCCATTACTTTTGAAATGAGCCTCGCACATATGGAGGTTCGATGAGTGGTGTGCAGCAGGTGAAAAGGTTTTATAGCTAAAGTTCTATTCACTAAAGTTTTATTCACAAAAGCACTTGAGTGCTGTGAAAAGGCTGAAGAGCATAGGGTTAATCGTGAAAAATATGAGATGTTTATTTATTGTGCATCATCAAAGTTGATAGATATGTACTAAGCGTTTCATTCATTATAAATCCTTTTGAACACAGGTGTATGCAACCATCCCTATCCTGTACACAAACTACCCTGGAGTGAATTCACTGCGTTCCCGGCCAACTCAGGACGAAATTATGGTACTTATATATACCTACTTGCAATTAAATAAAGACCCGTTCAGAAAGCCTTAACCAGAGATCAAAACTGTACCTCTGGTTCTGCGCGTGTGAACACACTGACAGCACATCATATAACACTGTTTAGTTGATCTGTTGTGGAATTTAAGCTTCCATGAACGAGATCGTCACTTGTGCAAATTTCTTGCTCTTAATTGTCGTATTAAACTGATTAACAAGTACAGAGCTGAGATTTGGGTTATATTGCTGTGCGCAGGGAATTATTTGCAAAGTAATTTGGCAAAGCAGTACCTAGACTAAGGATAAAGTGTAACTTTTGAACTAACAGATGAGAGTGATGAGCATCAACTACCGAGACGAAATGTACAAGAAGGATCCAACCATTTCAGGATGCGGATTTTTCACAGTCAGCAGGAAGAACATAATTGCGGTAACAAAATGTTTTGCACTTGCACAATAGTTATTTTAAATACATTACTTTTATCTTTAATATAGGTTGGTGGAACCGTCCTTTCATACACCTTAATTCTGTATGGCATTGGCTAAGTCTCATCTCCAATCAAATTTCAATTCTTGAAAGCGAGCCCATTCATTATAAAGGGTGAACAAAAAATAGTTTAAACGGCGAGCGTTGCCATTGTCCCACTTTCACGAGTGAGGATTCTTAAAATCGTATTGATCGCGACTTTGGACGTTATATTCAAAATCGTTCAAAATAAATCTTTTAAACCGCAGGACATCATCAAATCAGTCTAATAAAGCACATAATTTCATAAGTATTATGTCAGGCAACTCATGCATTTATTTAGAATGTAACAAACACACCAGTCAATACAAAGCAATGAGCTATCAGGAAGTCAGGTAGGAAAGCCTTGGCAAAAGATACAGCTATAGGCTAGTCCAGTTGATGGATTTAACTCGCATAATAGGCATGAAAGTGCTATATTAAACTGAATTGATTTTTTAATAACTGTAATGGTTGAAATGATTTCAGGAATCTTCACCTATTACTTGCTATTCGCTCATGAAAGTGGGATAATGGTAACACTCGCCGATTGAAATGCGTTTCAGTAGCCCGGACTTTGTTATATTGCATTCATTAATCTGACATTTTAACAAATTCAGCATCATTGCTTATTGCGATATTCTGTACTTCTTAAAATTTCACCATTTTTGTCAAATGAAAAATGCAGCAGCTTATATGTCATTACTGGAAATAAATCTCTTTGGAAAAACTTATAAATTTTGTTACAAATATTGTTTCGATATCGAACATGGTGAATGAGTAAGAGCAGCAGCTGTGGCCCATCAAAACATTTTTTGAATGTCATCAAATTCATCATTATCTTTAAGTTAATAAATTCACAATAAACTGATGATAAATAGACTTATGTTTTGGTTACAAATGCATGTTTATTTTTTCCCTAACTCAGCGTTAAAGTTTAGTTAAAAATGGAGGATCAGACATCTGTGAAGCTGGTGCTCCACTAGCAGCTACACGGTGCGATTGCGCGCGCGATTCGAACAGAATCGCTACCATGTATCTCCTGAAATCGCAGGATGAGCTGCTATAGTGATTCCCAGCCAAGTCGCAGACTAAAGAGGCGGAGCAAGGGCGGAGCTTCGATACCGATACCGTTCGATTCCGATCTATAAAAACCGAATTATGGTTTCGTATCATTTGTAAACATCAATCGTAATGTGTAGCGTTTGGCGTTGCACAATAAAGCTCCCAGTAATTACGGAAAACGATAAAGTAGGCCTACTATTCGATGCCATTGGCTGCAGTCAGGCGCAAGCTCCGCCTACTTAGTCTACGGCTTGGCTGGGAATCACTATAGTGGAGCACTAGCTTAAAACTGTGGCAGTTACAATATACAAATATATATGGTGGGGCAGTGAAACTTTCTTTTTTCAATGGGGCGTGGTGAAGTGAGGTGTGGTAGAGGAAGGGTGGGGTGGTCTCAAATGAGTGTGGCGGTTTGGAAATTTGTTCCTCAACACTCATGATCCATGAAAATGATTTTGTCAAGACCGCAGCCTCCATTTGCTGTCGCGTCCTACTTGTCTACTTTTCACAAGGCATCATCACAGTGCAGCATGCACTTAGTTTACATTACAAAATTCCCCCTTGAAGTGTTGTTCCCATCCGGGGATCAATCTAATCGTGGATTCACCTGAAGTTCTCCACCCACGTTAAAATTGATCCCTGGTCCGGAACAACACTTCGAGGAGAATTTTGTAATCGTAAACGCTGCACTGCGATGACCGAGTGTCCTTGTGAAAAGTATGCTTCGTCTGCAAACGCAGGCTACTGTCTTGACAAAATAATTTTTATGGATGAAGAGGCTTGAGGAACAAATTTCGAAACCACCACACTCCTTTGAGACCATTCGGTAAAACACTCATAACTTTTATTCAATTTGTAATCGATTTCTGCTTGCGCCAGTGTTATAAGGGACACAATAACTACTTACAAACTGATTATAAGGGTAGTACCTTACAAAACCTTGTCAGTTCACCTTAATTTAAGTACATATTTTTAGAAACGAGCTACAATGGGATCGATAAAGATCTAGGTATATTAAAGTTGGATGTGCCAGTTAAATGGAGGAGTTCCAGGGTAATGTAAATTATGAAATAGAAAGTTGATGGTTTTTGGTTAATTTTGTAAACATTTCACAAATCAGCAATGGATACTGTCATGTCAGTTTATATTTAATCTAATCTAAACTGTACGTACCTTAAATTATTTTATAATTATGAAATGTAAAAATGATCCCTCTACTCTCATTGAGATTACACCTGCTAACCGGTGCAATCAATCTTATTACCTACATCCATATAGCTCTATACTTATGTAAGCTCTTCAAGTTGTGTAATTTAAGCTGCAGTCGTTATTTCGGTCGATAACTAATAATGTCCCCGAAGACATATAGTGTTCTTACAATAAAATTATTATAATAGCAATACATAGCAACAGTAACTGTTACTACAAGCATAACCCAATATGAAATTAAATATATAAATATATATGACCAGAATTCATAACCCAATATAGTTCATCAAGTAGCTCTATTATAGTCAACATGAAGGTTCATGCGGATCATACTTCCGATATTCACTCCAATACACCGTTTGGAATAACTGTGATCAGCTATATCTACATGATTTACGGCTTCGATATGCTCCCTGGAATCGTCAAAGCTGGAAGAGCTAAAACAATGATCCTCAAAATCATACGGATCACACTTTCTTTTTTGCATTCACTTTTTTGCATTATCGGTTTCTTTACGGTGATAATTCTTTATAAATACCAGACCACAGACAGTGAATCAATCTACATGTTCGTCGCTACAACTTCAACATCGTTTGCAGCTGCAGTCTGTTGTGTGGTGCTCACAATTAAACTCGAAGAATTAGGCGCACTTCAAAGAAACTTAGCAATTTGGATTCGCAAGCATTGCGATGAGAAAAGTCACAAAGACATCACTAAGAAAAGATTCAAAATGGCAATATTAATTTTAATCATTTGCGAAGGCATGTCTATTATGAAAACTATCAATTTCACATCCTTCAATTGGGAAAGTATAATACCCATGCAATATAACGATTTTCAAAATAGTTCCGGAAGCTTTCTTCAAGACATTTTCAAGAATTATGTGCTCCCATCAAGTGGTGCAATTGCATGTTCATGGGTCATGATAACCTTCCATTTCAATATTTTAATGATTGGATATTTTATCTCTATTGTCCAATTGATGAGCAGTTTATTTGAAAGAATGGCAAACTTAAATACAAAACAATATTGGGTTGATAGTTTTTGCATGAGGCAATTACAAATGCAACACGGACAATTGTGCACATTGGTGAAAAGCATTAATGAGTTATATTCCCCGGCCATTTTGGCTTGGTTTGCTACCTTGATGATCAATATAACATTCAATACAAGGGCAATGGTGTCTGGATCTGGCAATGTCATGCAAATGCAATATTATGTTGAAGTGGTTAGCTCTTTGATATCGGATTCCACCAGATTACTTGCGTTAATAATAACAACAGCTGAAGTCAACGAACAGGTAAGATATATTTGACACCCTTTCTGCATGTATTACCTATAGCTTTAGCAAAATGTATCACTATATCCATATAAACAGGGTGCTGCTATCATTAAAATTGTTCTAAATCAATAACTATTAGAAATAAACATTACAAGGAATGTGTAAATTACATCGCTTGCCGCCACCAGTAAGATTAATGTTAAATACCCAACCTGGAGATGAAACAAGAGAACAGGATTCACACTAAGTAATTGAGTTCTGTAAAAGTAAAGACGTTTTTCTATAAGGATACTTGTAGTGTATAGGCACTGAAGAATGGAAAATAGAATCTTTCTGAGAAGGCTATTCTTGTACAGGTCTCTGGAACCATCCCTATCCTTTATACAAATTATCCCAATGCGAATACAATACATTCTGCACAAACTCGGGACGAAATAATGGTGACTATATCCTTCCCCATAAAACCAGACCTGTTTACAAATTTAAACTTCCCAGGTAAAACATGTACCTTTGTCAGATCTACTTGTAAATTGTACGGTATTCTACACAATAGCACACATCCTACACCTCCAGTTTAGCTGGTCTGGAGCAGTCTTGTTCAAACTGGGGCGTTTATCTTTCATGAACGGGATTGTAAAACAGTAAGTGCCATTACTCTACCCTGTCAGAAGTAAAATCTACTTCATTTTGGCTTACATCGTACGAATCTGAATTCATATAGTAGCAAGTACAGGGTAGAGATTTGGAGTTGCAGTTTATAGTGCACATAATAAGTGAAATGTTTGAAACGATAGACCAGATTGATGACTGTCAACTACCGTGATGAAATTCGCAAAAGCAATCCAATAATATCAGGATGTGGATTTTTCAGAGTCAGTCGGATGAATATAATTGCGGTAAAAGGGCAATACTTTTACTGTTGACAATTAAAGTATAGCATCTCTCAAGTCTTAATATAATTAATTGTTTTTAAATTTTTACAGGTGGGTGGGACAGTTCTTTCATACACCTTAATTCTGTATGGCATAGGCTAAGTTATATCGATCTCCAATCAATATTCAAGATGCAAGCTCAGCAACATAAGCTACCGTAAATTTTCTTACTGAAGCCCGGGCTTCTTTACAAAACAAACCGGTTTGCTTACATTGGAAACTGGTTTTTAATCATTGACCGGGCTTTAATTGGACCCCGGCTTATGTTAGAAAAATTACGGTATTTAAATTTAAAAGTTTCACAGGGAAGGCAAACTTCTGCATGGTCAATTTCATTCCTGGATAAAAGTCTTCTGTTTAACCAATGCAAACAAATAATATTGAGCACTATAAAAATTTGGAACAATTCTGAAATAGCATGACAAGGGAAATTTGGGAAATTGCCAGTGGTACAGAATGCTAAGAATCTGTATTAATACAGTTATTTTCAGCAAATATTTTACACTATCAATATTCGAGATTATACTCCTTAGCATGATTGGATCTGATGAGACGTGCAAGCAACCGAATTAAGTTTGAGCACCAAAGAGTCTGACATGTCTTGACTCAACGTGGCCATTAGTCAAATATTAGTTCCGATGATGTAACTCATTACAATATATACAATAAACCGCTCACTTAGCAACCACCGGTTGCTGTATGCATAATAAAAACAATGGAAATTCAAAGGTAACATTTCTGCAAACTCTTCCACATCTGTCAGCATAAACGCATATCGCACAGCAGCAAATTCAGAGCAGGGAATTTCAAATAATCAAAATGAAGGAAAATATTACTGCCATTTCTATTGCTTATCCCAAATTTCCTTTAGGAATGCAGGCGTTAAGATATTTATGGATGCTTTACGGTTTCGACGTTTACGCTGGAGCCATCAAAATGCGAAGAGCTCCAACAATTATCCTCAAAATTATACGGATAACACTTTCTATTGTGCAGGTTTTGCTTTGTCTTTCAAGTTTCGTTACCTTGATAGCTGTGCGAAGATATCAAAGTAAAGGCAACGAATCAATTTACATGCTTGTTGCGCTGTGTTCAACGTCATTCGCAACAGCAGTCTGTAGCGTTATCCTCACAGCTAAACTTAATAACTTTGGCCCAATACAAAGGGACATGATCAGATGGAGTCAACAAAATTGCGATGATAAAACTCTCAAACAGCTGCGACTTCACCTAGCCAGAAATGCGTTGTTTGTTTTGTTAGTTTGCGAAGGAATTGCTGTAATGAAAGCCGTCAACGTCGCATCTTTTAACTGGGAGACTGTCTTCTCAATTAACAAGGATTCTGACTTTCAAAACAAGTCTGTGGAGTTTTTGCAAGCCTTTTTCAAATATCAGGCGAAGAGTTCAAGCAGCGCATTCCCTTGCGCATGGGTCATAATCGTGTACAACTTCAATATTTTAGCCGTAGGACATTTCATATTTCTAGTTAAAATGCTCAATATCTTGTTTGAAAGAATGGCCAATTTGACTGCGAAACAGACGTGGACCGATTGCCACAGCACAAGACAATTACAAGTGCGACACTCACAATTGTGCGCTATTGTCAGATCCATCAACGAACTGTATTCACCAGTAATTTTAACTTGGTTTGCCACTTTTATGATCAACGTTACGTTTAACACAAGAGCACTGATCATCGGTAGTGACCAATCCCAGGAATATTATATTGAAGTGGTTAGCTCTTTGATTTCGGACGTGTTGATTCTTCTCGGATTGGTTATGTTTGCTGCGCAAGTCAATGATCAGGTATTGTATGTATATTATACGAGGCACATTTCCAAAATTTGGGCCGTTCGATTGTAAAAAATTAATAAGAGAAAAAAATGTGTATTAATTTTTCTCCGTGCCCTCTTTCGGATATCATTTTCGAAAATTAAATTATGAAAAAATACTTTTTATGTACTTTAATGTGGCGACAACAAATTTGACAAACATTGAAGACTTGTTTTCACAGTCATTTCAGAATCGCCCGTTATTCTGCCCCACCCTATACCAAATACAACTGCAATGGACCACAATGCTCCACCAAGTTGCAGTGCGCTGCAATAGTACATACATATAGTTGGCCCAAATTACTCGTATATAATGATCAGCCAGTTTTGTGTCCACTGGTTGAAATTCCTAATAGGACATTTTTTAACAAACTACACCAGTGTTATATTGTGCAACGTTTCACGTTTATTATCACAGGTGTATGCTACCATACCAATCCTTTATCCTGACATGAATTCAACATGTGCCCGGCCAACACAGGATGAACTAATGGTACCTACATTTCAAATCAAGTAATTTGGCAAATATTACAATTGAATGGAGTGCATCTACGAGGGTCATCCGGAAAGTATTAGCCGTTTGGTATTTTAAAATACAAAATGTCTGTAATGTGAAATGTTACACAACAGTATGTTTAACATGCTTGTCGAAGTATTGTTTAAAATTATCACCTTAGATTTGAAAGTGTTTCTTGGCAATAGGAAAAAAAATGACGTCCATAATTTTTGTCATCATTGCTGCCAGTGTGTACGCTGTATTAGCATTATCAGTAATGGTGGTGCATTCCTTCATTTTTGGGTTGATGTGTCTTCCAATAAATCATTTCCTGAAGACAGCACAAACTTGATCGCTTTACTGTTAATTGCTCCTCATATCCTCACATGCTGCTTGACAAAGGTTGGGCCAGGTAAATTAAACGCGTGTAATAA
The DNA here is from genome assembly GCA_034696005.1 of Glomeris marginata. Taxonomy (NCBI): domain Eukaryota; kingdom Metazoa; phylum Arthropoda; class Diplopoda; order Glomerida; family Glomeridae; genus Glomeris; species Glomeris marginata. The sequence goes on from JAQFZQ010001006.1 coordinate 19,589, forward strand.
ACTTGTTCAATACACTGGTGGCTTTAGTGACACAGTCTTTTATGGACGCTGAAATTATGGTTTTATTTGCTAAGGCATTAGGGAAAAGTTACTTTTCAATAACCTAAAGAAGATAAAGTGCAATTTTTGTATTTATAGGCGAGGTTGATGATTATCAACTACCGAGATGAAATGTACAAAAGGAACCAAACCATTTCTGGATGCGGATTTTTTACCGTCAGCCGGCAGAACATAGTTGCTGTAAAAGTTTTTCATTATAATTTGCTGCGAAAGATTGTTTACATGAGAATTTACTATGTACATTTTCATGTTTAATAGATTGGAGGAACAATTCTTTCATACACCCTAATTCTGTACGGCATTGGATAATAAGATCTTCAGTCAAATTATCAAGGTACAACATTGTAAAACCAAGGAAGGCGACATGGCATTCATTGATCATATGCTGTGTGGCGTCATTGAAACCAACAGTATAGCACAATGTATTGCAAAATTAATTCAAATTATTTTGTTTAGACTTGTTCTGTTTTTATGTATATTAAAGTTTAGAACTGGTAGTTTTGCAGCGATTGATATACTGTATGAGTAAAATTTGAAGATGTATACTGGGTGAGTCATAGAAGTCCCCCCTTTATTTTGGACAGGCTTGAATAAATATTTGTTATTTATATGTTATGTGGAACTTGTGAAGAATCCGGAAACCCAACTTTCGGTGACCTTGACGCAGTTTTTCAAGGTCACGGAATTTATATCTTTGCAACCATTAGCGTTAGAACCCTACTGTGAATTACAAAGTTAAAGATCACCATGTATTTAGCATATAATTACCAAATTTCGTCAATTTTTAAACGTTCTACAAATAAATGTGCATTTTTGAAACTGGGTTTGGTAGCGCGTGGTAAACCTATTCCAACCCATACAGATAAGCCCAGTGAAAAGGGTGAGCCTATTGTGAATGCATGTTTATTGCTGTTTACTAAGTGCAATGCTGGATTAGCAAATATTTTATGTAGGTTAGGTACTTCAAGACATCCTGAACAATCTACTTTCGTTGGCTTTTCGAAACACTGCCTCAATTTTTCTAAATTAAGATCCTGCGATTGAACACCCCCAAAAGACGCTCGACCCGGTCACGCGCAACGTGATCCCTTAAATTCCCATACATAATTTTCTTGCATCCTGTACGATTTACATATCAGGTAAAGTGTTTCCAATTGAACTCCTGTGTTTTTAAACCATGATAGAACATATTACGAACTGCAATTTTTGTAAATTTGTAACGATTCGCCCTCTGCCGTTACCATCTATTTCTGTCCTATACCGAATAACTATTGGAAACTCCGCTAACAATGGCAATATTCTCTTTTATTACCACCATGGTCACACATAAGACCACATTGCAAAAGAGACACAAAGATAGACCCCAGGGACTATAGTCGGCTTATACATCCTGTCATTGGTCACTCTGGGACCAATGAGATTTGAACATACGACTATTGGCGCGAGGACCACTGAGGCCACTCGAGACCACCCATGATCGTGAGAATGTGGGTGCAAGTGACGGAATTCGTATGTTACCGCTTTTGGTTCTGTTTTTGAAGTTCTGATGACTTCACATCACACACAATTATTTGCAGAAAATTGTGTTTTCTATACCCGATGGCTACATTCTCCCAAAGAAGAATTTTCAAGATCCAGTGTGTTTGGGGGTGCATGCAAATATAAGCAATATTATTTTCGAAACTATTCATTTTCGCCAAACTTATCTTTGGAAGTTTTATACAGAACAGTATCATATACAGAACAAAAATGCCAACTGAAAATTGTGGGCAGGAAATTATAGTGTATGCATTCACACATGTAAAAGTCAGTGGAAATTGTTAATAACAAATTGAACTGCAGTGAAAGGAACACTTTATAAATGTGTAAGTTGCAGGCAACTTTTCATGGGCAACTAAAACACTTCCTTTCACAGCTGCGCTCTGTGTGTTCACCAATTTCAAATCTATTTTCGCCAAAAAGATCACAGCAGCTTTGATAAAAAAAATTAAATTCCTCCTACCTTTAAAGATGGCGAAGTTGTCTTGAAAGACCTTGATAGGGTACCTCAAATTTACAAGTGACGTCATTAGCGGCCTCCTGCCATGTTGTTGACCCAACCGCCACCATTTCTGTTGTAACTTCCTGTAAAAAAAAAATAACAATTTCAACAAACTTTTGGCATATGCTGTATGTACTTACTACAAATTTTATCTGCCAATTTTAGTACATGTCATGCAATTTAAACATTTGAATTGGTTTGTCTCATTTTATATTTTGTTATTGAACGAGTATTGCACTATTTTGCATCAGTAGATGAAAACCACCATTTCTATTTTCAATGTACCTAACAGATGCACCCATACAGGGTTCGGCAGAAAGATAGCCCTCATATGGGTAGACCATCGTTAGGGGTAGGGTGGAGGTACAGCAGTGGGGATTGTGTCGTTAGAGCATCGCGCGTTTGTTATTCAGTTTATTAAAATAGCGGTTCGCCGGTAACGATGCGCAGTAAAAATCGCATCCACATCATGCTCCATTGACGTGATCCTGCACGTTCCCAGATTAAAAAAAAAACTAGCTAAATAACAAAAGCGCGATGATGACCCTTCCAAGTCATGTTTGTTTTAAAAACGGCACATCCACTGCTGTCTAACGGCACAATCTCCACTGCTGTACCCCCAGCCCACCCTTAGCTACAGTCTTCCCAAAAGGGGACTACCTTTCTGCTTTACCCTGTATATGCAGCTTGAGCAGTCGGCACGAGAGTTGAGACTCCCCGTCCAAGGATTATGACGTATGCTACTCTCCGAACAGGATGACACCTGGCGGGCCAAGTCCAAGGAATCGTACAGAGAGTAGCATACGTCATGATATCAGCATGTGGAGCCCCAACTCTCGTGCCAAGTGCTTGTGTTACACATAGAATTTCTAATTAATTAACGTATACTCTACAAGACAAAAAAATTATTAAGTCACGGCAAAAAGCAATGCCCATCCACAGGGTCCTTCATACAATTATACTAGTACTTGTTCAAAATGGGTATGGATATTGTTCTACATAATTATATTCAACATTGGTTTTGTGAAAGTGTATAGGGTACATACAGCAACAGTTTTTATGTAAACAATAAATTTGTTGCACGTGGTGTTATTATGCATTCAGTTAACTATAGTAAGAACATGCAGGTTCATATTTATCATATTCCCGTCATAACCCCTTCGAATTAAAGCTGGTAAGAAGTTTGGCATGTATGAAAATAAACCTGCAAGATGTTGTATAGCAATCTGTCCTAGGTGCTAACCCTAAGCGAGCCATCACTTCACAGCAGAGCACAACATTGATCATTTCAAAAAATTCTCTACAGTTTAAAAATTCGTGCACCAAACTTTCTGGAAATAATTTTGGTTAACTAAATCGGATGTGCTCTTCCACTACCTATTTCAACATTGTGCTCTATCTTGAACTGTTGAAAAGTTAGAACACCAATGACCTTGAAGAAAAGCTCGTACGGCACTTTCGAACACACCATTCGATCGGGCCCCTATTACTTCCTATTCCACCACCACATCACTATTCCCCTATTTATCACAGTTCCAAAAATATTAGCAATATTTCCAGGCTTTATATATGTTCACCCTGTATACTCCTCAGCATGTTTGGATCTGATGACACTACAGAGGTCGCAACTAGAGTCGACCCTCAAATTCACCCACCTCCTGCTAAACTCGACCAGGTCCATCCCATGCGAATGGGGACATTCAGGTTTGGTGA
>JAQFZQ010001007.1:0-23391 GCA_034696005.1 Glomeris marginata
TTGTATACCTGATATCCTGTGCCGAGTATTTTTGAAATCCGTTACCTGAGGCTTGAGCGTGTCAGAAGTCCTTTAAGCCTAATTGTTCCAAGTCTTAATCTTCGAAAATAAACGGAAATTTTTGAAATCAAACACGACAGGAATGTTAATTTACTGAAAATCTTTTATAATTTACGGTTTATGCGTGCTGAAATCTGTCTATTGTGGAAAACGACATTGTTAGGACCATTGACAACATTTATTTATAAAACCTCTCCATGCTGGAAAAATCTGTCTATGGTGGAATAATAAGAATAATACACTGGCTGCATGAAAGCCTGAAAATTATGATTCTGCAAAATAATTAGGAAAGAGTCACGTGACCATCTAGTACAATAATAATTGGGGAGGTCCGTTCGTCCGAGAGATTAGATTTAAATTCGGTCACGTGACGTATTTACGAGAACCAAGTGCTGCATGCAGCAACAGCAGCAGCAGCATCTCGCAGTTTTAGTATCGAAGGAGAGAGAGAGGAAGGGAAAAAGGAAAGGAAATGTGTATGCTACTATCTCGCACTCCATAATCCATGGGCAGAATTAATGGCTTGGGGGCGCTCACTCCAAGTTATTTATGCTGCCGCTAAAGTGAATGGCTTGTAGTGCAGCGCCAGCACAGAGAGAGAGAGAACAGAGAAGAAGAAGAGTGAAAGAAACAAAAAAATGGCCCATCCAAAGGCAGGGGATGACTGTACACAGTCGTGCTCGGAATGCGCAACCATGTACTCTTCTAGCCGAGCAGTTCGTTTCCCATGTTAGGCCGTGCAAATCCCCACCAAACAAAACAAATCTAAACTCGCATTCTCCAACAACGACCCAACAAAAACGACAAACCCAATCATATAACACCCGTTCAACTTGATTCAGTGTCGCATATAAAACTCGACAAAATTTACTTGAACCTACTCAATCCCTGTACATCGATCCGAATATACACTCAAAACCTACGTCGTCCACACCAACAGGGGAAAACTGCGAACGACGCGTCGTTCGTTACGTCATCACTCGTCCGCCATCTTCGGGCAGAGAAAGCAGCGAGTGCGGTTCGCTTTTGGAACCAAATTCAACAGTTGAATTGAACGCCAAAAAAAAACAACAAAAATGTAAAGGAAACAAACACATGCACAACCGAAGCACGCTATGCAGTGAAGTACCACTGCGTAAGCGTTATTGCGTTTTGCAAAACAAACGCGAACTAGGCAATCCACCCCATAGGAATTGTTGATTGATACAAAATGTTGGGTTACATGAAATGCACAAAGTGTTGACCTTCAACACCTCCTATGCAAAGTTGTGAACGATACAAGATTGAGTGTTGAATTGATTGAAACATGTCGGCAGTAATGTCATCACACGCAGCTCGGATCGCACCAGCAAGTACTTTGGTATGAAATGCAATAACGAATGGGCAGTGGTACTTCACTGCATAGCATAGCATGCTTCGATTGTGCATGTGTTTGTTCGTTTCCTTTACATTTTTATCGTTTTTGCGTTCGCAACATGGTTATTAAACTTGCAGTTGCACTAAATTTTACGCGCTCTTCAACTTTGTAATTGCATTTGAGGGTCTATCTTTCACGGTTAACAAGTTACATTTCAAATGACCTTGAAGGCAAGGTCAAATGCCAAATTAGTTGGCACCATTGAATTCCTCATCCTTGCTTTCCTATACTGTCCCAAAACCATATTTCACTAACACGCATATTTTGTGTGAACTATTCCAGCACAACGGCGATCGATTCGTTCAAAATGCTGCGATTTATTACTCTATACGAAAATAAAGATGTTGACTGCGACATTGTCAGTATTATATGTACAATATAATGCAGAGCAAATTTTGCCGAGTGTAACTCGGTAAACTTTACAGATAAAACAGCTTGGATAAGAAAACATTGAAAATGGCGTTCGTTCGAGTTCGCTTTGCATTGCATGCTGTTCGTGATTGCGCATCAACTTCTTTATTCATGCATTTCGAGCAAATAAATAATATGTGAAAGGCTTCTGCAGCGAGTGGCGAGATTAAATCGACAGACTCGCATCGTTTATCATATACATACTGAATATGAATGGCGGGGGGAAATTTTTGCCCGTCTTTCTTTCATTCCGGTTGGTATTTCGCTCGATGCGTCCGAATGTAGCGATCAATCAGCGTAATCGCTATTGGTGCAGGTTAATGATAATGCCATCTCGTTGGCCGCTTATAAACATCTAGGCTTGTAAGCGGCCAACAATCGGATGTGACAATTACAACGTGTAACCGATTCTCTTCTTTCCTCAAGCTCCATCCCAACAAACGATACGGGAACGATGCTGATGCGCGTGACGTCACACCGTATCGTTTCCTCAAACGCCAGAGACAAAATGGCGTCCAACTTGCGCCAAATCCAATTACGCTCTCTCTCTTTCTCTAAAATCAATAATCCGCTGGGAAAATGCACCCAACTCAACCACCCTCCTTTTCCCCAATACACCATTATAATTTTTCATAACTCTCTCTATAACTAAACGTGTTGCATATAATTAACATAACCCGTGAAACAGATTTAAAAATCTACTCTGAGCATTTTTATGAACAGGCTTGCATTATTATTACATGTGCATAAATTTTATGAGCAAAAATAATTCAATCGCAATATTTTGCACATGTTTTTTTGGCGAAACATGTTATTCGTATCCTTTGCATAATTTCGTAAACTTTTTCTCCTGGGAAATGCAAACTTATGCTAAATATAAGGTCAAATTTAGCATAACGAAGTGTAATAAACTCGAAACGGAATCTTGTTAAGTTAGTGAAAACGTATTATAACGTCAAACATCATAGCAAAAAATATAGTAAACTTGTTGTTTTGTTGCACGTATGTTCAAAATACGATTAGTGCAAACTGAAATTCACGCAAATACAGATACATATTATACTCGCATTTACGTCAGTGTTAAAACAAATATACAGTATGTGTATACAAAATATATAGTAGCCTATACAGGTGGCCAATCAACATTGCAGACTTCAGTGAGCAAACAAAACGTCACATTTTGCATTCAATGACGTTGTTATCTACTTGTATTATTTATATCAAAGTGGAATAATATAGGTCATCAGATTAAATACTCCTATTTTATTCGCTATGTAAAACACCTCATCGTTTAATTCAGTGTAGCCCAAACAATTCCAGTTATACATTAAAATGAAAAAAAAAAAACGTTATATTTACTATGCACTGAAAATTAATATTCCTAACACCTAACAGATCGAAATGTTTTATTTTACAACCTATTGTTAATATGTACATATGTTCAATTCTTTAGTTAAAAGAATTTTCATTGAAATGCACAATGAGAATTCGGCAATAACATAACAGGAAGCGATAAAGATACGTTTTGTCGATTTTGAGCACGAACAAGTCCGTTTTTAGATGCATGCAGGCTTTCCATAGTTGCAATAACAATTCCCCACCGCGTTACTATTGCTGGAAATGACTCTTCTAAACAGGCCAATACCATCATTTATTATTATTGTGCTTTAAAAACGTGTACATCTAAAACATGCTCATCGCGTTGGTCCACTTCCTTCATTTCAAAATACTCCAAAAACCATTCATACACAAAAACATTTTAATTTTTTAAACACTCTTCATTACTTTTCCTATACAGTTATGAAAAAACGTCATCAATGAAATTATTCAACGTTTTAATACAATGCTGCACACTAATTGTCAATATTCAGTACATGCCAAATTTGCTCTTATTTAAACTGTCTTGAACTTTTCTCATAGTTTCTTTGTAAATTGTTTATCGCATTAATTCTGGCAAATTTAGGCAGGAAAGCTAAGGATATTGTCACCTCTCTGCAGTTCCAGATGTCACCACAAGAGGGCTGCAACATGAGCTAACTCGGTCTCAACTACATAAACATTTGTACTTTTTAATAGTATGTATTGAAGTTGGGAAAAAAAGTTTAATTGAATGCAATAAAACCCTATGCAGATGGGAAGTGACATAATAAAGATAAAAGCTGTTTTTCTCACCTCTAGAAAACAAAAAACCTCATTGCTTTTAAGTTGCGACTTTCAGAGGTGTCAATGAGTAATTTAATGGGACTGTAATGCATCCTATAAAACCAGATACCACTTTTAATTGTGACAACTTTGCCTGACCCATAAAGCCATGACACAAATCTCACAAACACCTGTATAGGTAAGTAACTCCTATAAACAACCGAGTATGCATCCAAAAATTACACACTTTTTTTACTAGTTTCATAAGGTCCACTTTACACTTTTTGCACCCAAGCTTGAAAAAGAAAGTTTTTGGAAGAGACGAAGACTGATGAAGAAAAAAATAAAGAAAAAGTAAAAAAGTAAAAGAAAGGTCCCACCCATTTTTCCCCATTCCGTCTACAGTCCTAGTCTAGCGTCTAGACAAAAACCATCATTTTCAAAATGGTTTCGTCTAACACTCTAACATCAACCCCATCTCTACAGTAACATATGTACATCCATTTTTGAGAAATTCAGTGAAATAAAATATCTACAACTGTTAATCAACAGCATAAAAGCATTCCATCAACAGCGTTATACGCCACGCCACCTGGCATCGAGAAACACGTATCTTTTCCTTGTGAGTAAAACATTGTTAGTTACTGGAAAATGGTAATTAATAATCTATTTTAGCTCCGAAAACCACCTTTACTATACAATTAACTTTGCAAATCGGCCCCTATAGCTCAGTGGCGCCATACTAGTGGCCATTTCCGCAACTAAAAGTAACGAATACACTGTATGCTGTTTAATTTTACAAGGGGACAAATACACAGCAAAATTTCTTAATTTTGCATTAAACAGTGTGACATGTAACCTCATTTTTTCCCCCAAATTTTAATTCAACAAAACAATTTCGATTAATACCATATGGGGACTGTATAGGTAATGTCTTCTTCTGTTGTACATTGTGTGGCAAGTATATAATGAATTAAATATATATAAAATAAAGAAGTACTGTATAGAGTAGGCTACATGGTATGACGAAGGACGTTCAACTTTGGCAGGTGTGTTGTACAAAAGCAGAGTTTTTGCTTGGTTTCATATTGTTTTTCGCACAAATGCATGTCCACCACCAAGACCCACCAACAAGCCAAAAACCAAAAATGGAGGTGATAGAAGACGTCATGCAAAACCAAACTGGATTCACCGAGAAAATAAAATAAAAGAAACGCACACAAAAAAGTAACCAAAGCAAATCCCCTCTTCAGCAAATTAAATTTGAATGTCGTTAGGCTTAAACCGAAATTCTCTCTGAAAAACTAACTTACAAAAATATGCAATTGTTTTAATTGAAGCACACAGTAATTTCTATTATTTATGGAGTGTTATTTTCCCCAGAATAATTAATAACTGTGTTCAACATGCAGATATGTCGTTTTTCGAGGAAAAACATCGCACTTTTCTTTAAAACAATATTCAAAATGCACTGCTCATTTTCACTATAAAAGCATCATTACTGTAAATACACGACATACCTGCCATAAAACACTGATACAGATCTGAAATGCAGGGTGTACATTGAGCGAATATCATCATGGTATCCATGAGCAACATTCCCCAAATGCTCAGCGATTTTCCTTCTTATTTCCACCAGTAAAAAGCGCAAAGGGTTGTCCTTAAACCACGTAGAAGCTTGTTTTTGGACATTCTTAATGCACGCTCCCCGCACAGCTGCGCTCGCAAAACCATTAAAATTCAACTCACTCGCTTGAATTATTATTATACGACCTCGTCAACATTTACAACAGTGCTTTATAACAAGGCTTACAATTTTTACCTTTATTTTTGTTAACTTAAAATCACGATATACACTTTTAATCCCATCCAAATCTCGCGCATCAATCAAAACCATTACAGGTAATTCCAGGAATAATTTGACATTATTTTAACAGGTGTGTCATATCCTAATCCTATATCAAATTCGGCAACATTGCTATAAAAAGCATATTTACCCAAAGCTAAATCAGCAAGTGTTGTTATTTTATCCACAGATCCGTTAAAATAAACAAAGCTGTTTTTTCTAGAATCACACAAAACCTAAATAAAGTCAAAAAATTGGGTTTTTTAATTCCGTTGGATCGATTAATCATGTGAAAACTGGTCCAAGTCTATTTCAGATTAGTGTTAACTTGTCCCCGCCCATTACCCACCATTCCCCCTCCACCCACAACTCCCATATGATTCTAAAGAAAATAAAGCAAAAAAACCCGATTTGAAAAGTTGAAAAGAAACCGAACGAATAAAAAAACATCCAACAGCTGTTTGGCCATTCAACCAATGATAACAGCACATTCAATTTGACATTCCACTTCAAAAATCACTGAGAGTAATTTGCGTAACTTCCCTCAGCAAAGCTGTAAAATTTACAGCTTCATTTTGTAAGGAGATATATTGTGGGAAGATTACCAGTAAAAATGCGTTTAATTGTTCATTAAATGGAAACACACTGTTAAATAGCCGTTTTTTTAAACATGTATGTGTGTGTGGGGGGAGGGGTTGTTAGATAAGAACGATGTGAAAGAATCCACTGTATAATCTTGTATTTGCGGTCGTGCAAAAATGCCGAAATTTCTTCCCACGATCGATACCATCTCAATTAATTTCTTTATCGACTTATCGATCCAAAACGATTTTTCTCTCACGTAATCAACGCTAATTTACTACGTCATATTTGCAAACAAATTCAAATCCTCAAACAAATCCCTACGTGAATATATTACTTACTCGATTAAAATAACTCTTAATCAAGCCGCCATCTTTTTTTTCATTTTATGCAACTGTTCAGTTACATTTTTCATGCTGATTTGTTGAATGACAACATTGTTTGCCCATCCATTTGAAGGTCACACCTGTATAAATCATGTTCATTTAGGTAAATTTATATTCATGAATGCCAAATAAGTTGCTCAAACTCAACCGAATTAAGTTTTTATTTTTGATTTCTTTTTATTTCCCTATATACAAGTTATTCGCCTATTGCTAATGCGCATGCGCAGAACGTGCAGCGCCCACTGGTGGCGTCAGATTTAACTTCAAATACGTGACTGCGTTTTCACATTTATACATTGCAAAAAAGTTTCAGAGAATAGCCTATCATGTAAAAGTATTCCAAAATCAGTAAAAGTATAGAAATTTATTCTAACACGTTCATTACTTTCATATTAAAATTTAGCCAATAGAGGGCGCTCCAGCATGATTTGCAAACCGTCAAATAAACAGGCTATACTTCAAAATTAATTGCCAACTTTAAATTAATTATTTATGTTACATCAATATATTATTTTTTTAAAACCCTGTATTTATAATTTAAAAATCTAAATTCATTAAAAAAGTTGTAATTTAAGTGCGGCACTTTAATTTTTCTTTTCGAGATTGCGACATTACATATATATATATATATACTACTATAATATTTCTTGCTTATAATTTAATCACGTGCTCCGAATATCAAACAGAAAATTAAATTACCATTATCAACCCAAAAGTGGCCACTTATTTTCTTATTATATATACATAAAATACACTTTTTAATTACTGCTTATTTTTTCCCTGTCGTAACACGTGACAATCGTTATTAAAAACGCAATTAATTACATTTCAGACTTGACACCGGTTTTTATAGGATTATTAGAGACAGATTAAGGGCGAAATCCTATCTAGTACAATTAAAAACAATGTAACATTGAAATTCAAAACACAAATTAATTACTATCTTACTTTCTTAATTTCCAATGCACATTTTAAAGCATTCAGGCGATAAATATGACAATTAAATAACACATTATAAAAAGTAATTTAAATTGTTTTAGCCATTAACAAAACAATTGTCCTGAAGGTAAAAATATAAATGAATAATCATACTACATAATTATTGCTAGTTTAAATGTGTGAATAATTAAGTCATAACCTAGTGGACTTCATTAAATAACAAATGCTAAAGTATTCATTATACTGACACCGATGACCTTTAAACACTTTCAAACCCCTCCCCCTCCCTCCATCTATTCAATGTCCACCACCACCACCTCGAGCAACTTTTTACAAAAGGACCACTCACACAACACTGACTGAGTGAGTACATTGTCAACACGCAGTTGTTGAGCTAAAACGAGGAAAGAGTTTTTTCCCCCTACCACCAGATGTCGCCCCGGTTACATCTTCTATCTCTCAGCTTGAATGTGTTTGTCAGAGTGCAACTTTTGACCTTTACAAAGTTGCTGTGGAAAGTTCAAAACTCAAGCCTTTGCTTCGATATTTTCTTGATATACACATACTTCACCATTTCAGTGTAAGAATGCGATTACAATTTTATAAGCTAGCCAAGTCCCAAGATAACAAAATGGCAAACAAACATTTAACAATCGATAATAACAAATCTTTTTTTAACTCTACCCACCCACACATTATCCTGTTAATAGGCTAAATTCCTGCCATTTCTTCTGACACACCCACTTTCTTTAAAAACGAAAACATTCACCTTCACGCCACAGAAGCGCCACCACCTCAATCATCATCATCATCAGCAACTACACAACTTCAACTTCAAAACGTAAAAAATTGCAAAAAAGTTGCCTGGTAACATGTAGGCCTATTATTACCTCAAGGCTTTCTTCATGGACTTGAGCACGAACACGACTTAAGCCCATGCTCAATGCTCAACGCATAGTCCATGCACTCACCTTTAGATGCAGAGGGACTTAAGTGCTTTCAAGTTGAGCATATCAATTTTCATAATCGATACTGTCTTTTCATCCATATCACTCACACACACTTTACACTCTCAATTCGAGTGTCCCATACACTGTGTGTGTGGTCCATTTTTTTTATATCTCCCCTATCCACATACCCTACTATAATAATGACCCTTGTCAGATACCTTAGCACCTCTTATCCAAAAAACTTCAATTAAAACCCCTAATCACACTGTCCGAAATAAAACAGCTGTGCACAGACCTTCGCCTCACCCTGTATATACCGTTCTAAATGCGTTCCAGCATTAGTTTGGCCCAACCAATCACAACACTGCCTGATCCAACTGAACGTTTCCTTCCTTCCTTATGATGCTTCTTGTGCTGGAAGAGAAAAAGTGGCAAGAAGTTGGGATTGGCAAACACTTTTTACAACCTCTTGGCACCCTTACCACCCTGTCACCCCCACTGAGACAACCCATCTTTGTCGAGAAGGAGGAGGAGGAGGAGGAGGGGCCAAGGGGGGCAGCACCTGCATTCGACACAAAACTACACATTCCCAACTCTTATAAGGGCTCCTCACACAAGAAAACTCAAACAAACCTCGGCTATAACACTCAACAGCCCTAATCAACCTTGGCAACACATTGGACCACAGTAACTATCTAGTTAACCTTGCAATTGGACACCAATTGGACAAGGTTAATGGACGCTCCCTTCGCCATCTGTGTTTTAAAGTAGAGATAAAATCAAAGCAAGGTTGAAAAATTGCGCAATAATCAAGTATATACTTCACAGGGGTTTTTCCTTATCCCAATTGCGCAAAATATTATCAGAAAATCCACAAAGATTATCAAACATGTCGAGCAAGTGTACTCCACATTTTCCCCGTATTACTCAGTGTTAATACTGAATCCTCATCCAATAATCTCTCTTGTATATCTTTTATACTGATTACATTCACTTATTTAATTCAGTACTGAGTTGGTATACAAAAAAAACTTTATATAAGCACAACCCTGTAAAAATATATTTACATTTTGCAAAAATAAAACAGCAGCATGAAAAGTTTGTGTTGAGCTGAATTGGAAATTTAGTGATATGGTTTGGGTTCATTCACCCCATTATCATCAAAAACCGATTTTGCAGCAGCTTCACACAACCAATACTAATTCAACAAAACACACTGGCTCATGTGTATATGTATGTATATAGTATACTATAGTATTTCCTTTGAATCACTGGGCCAACCAAAACACTGGTTACCTGCACATTTCAAAAACCATGGCAAAGTATGCCAAGTCAATGCCCTTATAACACTTACATATATACACACTATATGCTTACTCATTGCAATTTTACAAAAACAAACTCAAACACATCTACATTTATTATACTTTCTCCGACTTGTAAAATTTCAAGAAATATCATGTGCGAATTAATAGGAGCAGTCAAAGTGACGGTTAGTGTGTCCGCATTCGAGGTTGCAGTAAGATTAGGGCAAAACAATCCCTTCTGTTTTCGTCCAATGACCCCAAAGACATTTTAATTTCATTGCTTAGGACACAATATAGGACACAATGGTAACGGTGTTGGGACTATGCCCATAGATTTCCGATTGGTAGGTACTTTTTGGGGTTTTTTCATCGATATTCAACATTGCAACCTCGAATGCGGAAGCACTATAGATATTTCCATTCAAATTTCGAAACATTTCTCATATCAACTCTCAAATAATTAATTACACATGCAATTGCGAACTTTTTATATGGTATATAATGCATTAAACTATCAACATTAAACTATGAACTTGCCCACAAAAGAAACATATGGCTACTTGTTATTAATAAATTATGGATTTTCTTTAACATAAATGTTATTATCCAATTCAGTGAATGGTAAAGTAAATACTACAATTAAGTATAATTAGCAAATATACTTAATCGATAACTGTTTATTAATATACAAATACAGTTTTATTTGATTATTTTAAATTATGGTGAATTTAAAAAATGATTCAACATCATTTTTACGGAAAACTTTATTTCTAATTTAATTTTTTGGAGAAAAAGTTTTGTATACAATGACATAAAAACAAATTTAGAAATTTGCAAGCGATGCAATAATAAACAAGCAACATGATTAACAAAAATGGGTCGCAATTGGCAATTTCACTTGAGAAATTCGCCATTTTTTACTATAATATGGATGTCGTTGTGCACTGTCAAAAAAGTGACAGTGACGATGTAATTTAGTTGAACATTGCAGGTTCTTCTCTGCTCGAAATTAATTCAATAGCAGGAAACGCAATCATGAAATATAATGGCATAAACAGCAATCGCAATTGGGCCTATACACTATGTATACATAGTAGTCGTTATATGGAGTAAAAAAAAAGCTGTGTTAATAACAAGAGACACGCCCTGTTTTACCAAACAACTGCTCAATTAATTTCAGTCGTAACACGACTTGTGATCTCATTTTTCTTTCGCAGTCTACACTTTACATTTGTTATATAAAAACACATCCATATAATTTACAGCTATTCATTACTGTAATAGCAAAACAAAACCGTATAAATGCAACTAAAAACTGGAAACACTATATATTATATTCATATATACTAATCCTTAGACAAATAAAATAAAACATGTTAGCATTAAATTTAATAATATAAACACAAATTCCATCATTATTATTTATCATTTTAACTCAATTTATACACAATAACTGATATATTGACCATGAATATCGATCAATATCACCAGGTAAATGATCAATAAGATAATTCTTTCACAGTTAAATCGCAGGATATAATCGATGGTTTGCTATAATGGATGTTTAATATACCCAAATTTAATACAAAAAAGCTTAATCCAATTAAAATGTAAGTTTAAATAAGACAAATTAAGTTCCAGCATTAATTAATTGTTCTATTACAGAATTATATAATATCCATTGTTAATTTTCTTATTGGTTTTAATGAAATTAAAGGTGAACTGACAGGGTTTTGTAAGGTACCACCCTGATAATTGGTTTGTAAGTAGCTATTGAGCAATTATTTTGGTAAAATTTCAACCAAGGTTTAAATAGACAGTAAAAGTAATCATTATTTATTTCTAAAAATCTTCGCTGCAATCAGCAAAATCAATATGAGCATAAATTGTGTGCAAGATAAGAAGCATAAATGCGACAATTTTCAATATTCAGTCAAGTGAAAACCAGCAAGAAATGCACACAAACACTCATAACCATTGTTAAGCAAACACACAACATTAAACCTGGTCAAAATACAAGTGTGTTATGTGTTTGCAGTACCTAATGAAATCACTATTTAATCTGCGCATGCGTGTACCAATGTCCTTCCTAAGCTGACAAAAACCGAGACTTATATTAGCGTTTATTTAAATCTGCTCTCATAATTCCCCTATGAACAAGAGGATCAAAGTTCACATTTTTCTTATGGCAGGCAACAAAAAATAAATTTTCAAGGTCATGTATATGTAATGTACCAACAATTTTCCCCAAGTTATTTCAAATGAAACACATATTTACACACACACACATATACACACGATTAAATTTATCATACAAACCCACTTTGTCCTTGGAATTTCCAACAAAATAAACTCCAATATCACCAGGCATAAATGAAACACTATAATCCAGTGCAGACACAAGGGGGCAAGTTGTAACACTCACTTTTCTCAATATAATCCTGTGCACACATGTGTAGTGCAATATATCCAACCTATTTTGTGTAAATCTTGTAAATCCACACAGCAGAACATTGTGATAATCCTGGTTTTTTTTGTGTAAGAACACACATAAAACATCACCAAACACACACACACAATACACACAAGACACATTGGAAAACAACTAGAGCCTATTATGTAATCCCAGGTAATGTATATCCATGAGTATGTGTGTAATCCACTATATTGTGTTGCATCCATAAGAGTTGATCAAGGCTATATAGAAACAGATCCTTGGAAATTCGTTTCAAAAAAAGCAAACACAAATAACATTAAACACTTTGTTAACCTTGATAACAGAAATAATCAAACTCACTGGTGCAAAAACGAGGCAACATTCAACAAATAAACACAGTTTACAATCAAAAATTTCTTTTAAATTTCTTCAAAATCCAAAACTCTGTGTGACATGAGCCCTTAAAACCCTAATTTATCAGTAATTTTGCTATCTACCCTACTAATTACTCTTTACATTTTCCCCTGACTTTTCCAGGTTCGAGTTTCGTTTCTATTAATTCCCAGGTTTGCATGAACCATAAATGAAATACTATAATCATCATTTTTCAGCAATAGCGATCTCAATTCTCAAATAAAATGCTCTCCAATTTTGTATATGAAATATTGAAAGGCAATGAATATAGGAAAACTTTTATTACACCATAATGTTTAAAATATATGTTGCATCAAATCTGATTTTTGCATACAATGAATGCATAATTTTCATGGGAAACTCCATTAATTTCATCCCAATTTGCATTGCACACAATGCAAAAGGTGACATTTGCTACTTAATAATCCACAGCTTACAATGCAATAAATATTTTAAATTGACCGAAACAACACATTTGAAAATACTATCTCATATAATCAAATGCAAATGTGGCATCATGTATTAATTTGCAACGTTATGCAATATCTTTATTGGGATGATAACGGTAATGTGTATATGCTGTATATGCATAATAGAAAATAGCTTAGTAAATTTAATTATGCCAACAGAACTTCAAAAATTGTTTAGTAGGAATTTTTTCCACTTACATTTGAACATGTTTTATTATTATAAGACTTTAATTGCAGCAAACGTAATAAGAAAAAAAGCTTTTCATTTCGATCAAGATAATATTTTACAGTGGTTGCGGTTTTTTATCCACTAGTGATTTCATTATTTTTACTACTACGATAAAATATTTCCTAAAAGTAAAAAAAACTGCACAGACAAAAGGAAAAAAAATCTCTCACGAGTTACAGGCATGCATTTAAATTACTGTCAAAATAAAATACCATAAAATGCTGATATTTCACTTGCAAAAATTACAAAAATTTGTGCAAGGAATGAATACCTAAAAAATTATACACCTCAAATTGAGAGTTTTGCCTTGCTGGCTAAATTTTCCCACACATATTTAGGTCATTTCTAAACCTTAAACTCAAGACTGGCCTTCAAAAGCTTATTGCATAACAGGGTTAATATCGGCTCCCATTTCAACAATATGTATCTTAAAATATTACACCAATCTCACTCTACTTTTTAAACTAACTATCCAGATAACAAAATCGCAATTTGTTAACCTACTCCTCCTCATTTAAATTTCTATTTTAGCCAATAAATTAATTCCCAAACCTGCCTATTCCTTGAAATTTACTTACATCAAATACTCGGACCAGTTTCTCTTTAAGAGATATTTTACCCAGATTTCCAGGAACTGCCTTTTTCGCTGAATTTACAGCTACAACAGCAAAATAAAATACGAAGGAATATGATATTTGCCTGTGATCAAAATGGGACAGAAAACAAAACACATAATAATATATACTAAAGCAAACAGAATAGCACATCTGCTCTTGTTATTTAACAACACGCTGCAAACCCACACGTATACGTACACATCCGCGGTTTATAGACGGGGTTTTCGAGCAAGCAGAGGCTTACATTCGGGGTTTATAGTATTTCCCCTACAACAATCCATCCATCCACTTACACATCTGAAACACTGCACACAGTTCAATGTTACTATAACATCGCACAACAAGTGATGTTTTGGCTTGCAACCAAAAACACACACACACCAATAAATATAAAGGAAGCATGAAGGAAGAAAAGAGAAGCAACGACGGGGGCAAGTTGAGACGCACAAAATGGCCAAAAACGGGGGGTGGGTAGGAAGAACGGAACAGTTTTTCGACAAACCCCACAACCCACCACGGTGAAATAAGTGACAAATCCCCTTACCTCCAAGTCCTCGTAGGTCCTAAAAGATATGATGGCGAACCCATCGACGATATCCTCCTCGAAGATGGGTTCCTTATGTCGTTTTTTGCGCGTTGGCGGCTTATTACAAGCCGCCGTTTTCGTAGTCTCCACCACGACTGCCACTGCGGCGGCTTGAGGAGGCTGATCGCTGTTGTTCTTATTACTATTCTTGCTGTTGTTGTTGTTGTTATTATTAATCCCGATGGACGATTGCGTATCTGGCACCGTGCTCTTGGCCCTCTTCTCCTTCTGCTGTTGCTGTTGCATGCGAACCGCTCGTTCTCGGCGTCTATTCCGCTGCTGGTTGCGTTGCTGTTTCGCTTCGTTCTCCATCTCGAAGTATCAGCAGCAGCACACAAGTAGAGAGTGCTGTGGCGGCGCTCGACGCGCCGCCGGCTCACTGCAAACCACAGGGGCTATATACGTACGGCGGCGGCTTGAAGGCAGCGAGGCTAGAGGCTAGTCGGCTGTGCTGCGGCGGCTTGGCGGCTGCGCGGCGGCCAACTCGCCGCGGCTGCCGATCAGCACAGAGCCGAATCGCCGTCCGAATCCGACATGCGGGCACTGCCGGTCGAATAACCGATCCGAATGGCGGGTGCGGCGTCGAGAAATTGCCAACAGCGACGCCGATTTCCCACCTAAAACGTCCAACCGATCCCGGCCAAGCACCACCGCCGCTGATTGTTCAAATGGCGGAAAATACAATATGACCGGGCCGCGTCACCGCCGCCAGGACCAACGACCGAGTGTTCGTGCGCGTTCCATCCAGAAAAGTAGTTCCCTCTATCCGCTCTCTCTCCCCCTCCTCTTCCCTTCCCTTCCTTGTCCTTCCTTTCCATCTCCTCTCACACTTCGTATTCATTACGTAGTATTTTAAAAGTGTTCTTATAATAAATGTGCATCCCGATTTATATGAATTCAACTTGATTCAACGAAACAAAAATGTACTTATACTCATAAAAATATAATTTAAGATCTAAAAATCATTATCAAGGAATACAGGTCTGGAAAATAAATAAAACTACTATAACCAAGCATGAAATAGTAGATGTCAAGGTTGATTGGGCTTCATGCTTTATAATATAGTGGGCATTTGGAACGTAGTAATAAGAAATTGCCACGTTCGGCGTCAAGGTGGCGCTAGTAGCCCCCATTCTATAGGACAATAATTATTTCAGTCATGTAATCCTATTAGTATTTGTAAAATCACATTCCTGATAGAACCCTTTAAATTTTTTATTTATTTATGGGCTGCTATTGACTTTCTTCATTTTAAAGTCAATACGAAGTTGAATCGTTTTTCTATGTTTGCTCTTCGTTATTTGCAACCCAACTTATTTTATTATTTTTCTTCTTTTTTCCATGTCAAAATTCGACAGTAAATTTCTATATAAAGTGGTAATAGTAAGTACTACTTTTACCATTTGGGAAATAAAATTAAGATTTTGAAGTACTACCAAGAGTGGTACTACCTGATAACGATCAAGGTTATAAATTTTAAACAAGATAGAAATTAGTTTTTGCATGGGAAAAATGGGAGATTTTTCGTGACTTCATTCACCTGGCCAATAAAAATGTAGGCGAAAGTGAGAGGTTATGAAGGAGACATGAGAAATGTATAGGATTTGATGCAAAAGGGGGATGGGGGATGGGGTTGGATGGGGAAAAAAAAAGTCGATGGGTCAAGTGATAAAAAAAAGTGAAGTCACGCAATGCATTTCGGAAATTGTGATAAGTGGCGTGAGAAAATGGATGCTCTGCAATGGCAACAAGTCACGTTGTTTACATATAAATCGACGTCGATCACCATTCACTCATTCAGTCACTTATCTTATTTCGTTCAATGCCTTTTCAACATTGGCCCATTTCTCTCCCCCCCAAAATGACCATTTCATCTTATCTTCCCACTTGATATTCGACATACTTTATGCATGCTCCCTAACCTGTTGCACAGTGCAAAGCACAGAGCTGGAAAAGAAAACGTCACAGGGGCGTGGCCAGGATGTTAATATACCCTACTTCCGGTGTGTGAGCATATATTCCTCGTATGTATTGTTATTACAACATGATGTAATGTTTCCAGTATTTTCTAATGTATTTTCCAATATATTTTCATAATTAAAACATGTTACTAATGCATTTGTGCAATGTGTTTAATAATTACAACAGAATAAATATAATTGGTACCATTGGTACATATCATCTCATCCAGCTGCGAAATTACATTGCAATATTAAATAGGTAACCTATTAATCCAGTGCTTCAATAGTTTATACAGTAATTTAAACGGTTCGTTAAACCTATGATTTATCAATATAGTTATGTTTAAATATTGTGTTACAAAACGCAGCTTATCTTTTGGAAATTCATCAAACTGGATTTCGATTCGAAACCACTAAATCAAAATAACATGCTTAACCAATCATTTGTTTTGCCCTTTATCCAATTAAATATTTTATCCACTTGGAACAACAACAAAAAATGTTAAGTAATTATTGCATTCTTAGTATACTAGCATATATAGTAATAATATCGATCACGATTTCAATTCTGGGAGGCCTAGATAGTTTTCAAAGCTGGCCTGGTTGTAAAAATCCATTCGTTTTACACAACCGGCTTGTTGAGTTGATTTTTAAAAAGGAAAATAACCTGTATTAATATATATAAAAATTCATGTAACAAGTGCAATAATTTGCTATTACAGTAAAATAAACCGGAACCAACACTTGAAACATAAGCTGTTCAAAAAAGTTAATTGCCGACATTAATTTTAATCGTTCTGGGAATGAATGCCAAGTTTAAGTGCATAAAATCCCCCCAAAAAACAAAGAACTTTCAACTGGAAAATGACCATATTATAGCCGCCATTACAACAACTTTAACACCAGAAACGGCGCTTCTGTAAACGGACGTTCTCATTTCTGTAAATTTCCTCTTATTTCCAGTTGCAATGTATTTAGTATCTAAAAATATAGTATATATTTGTCATTGATAAATCCTGTAAACGCAATTAAAACTTACTTTGCAAACTCTGTCAAAGTTCCATTTACCTTCGATTTTAAAAAATTTTAACATTCTCGCTGCAGCTTTACGATATAATTTATTACAATTTGAAAACTCGTTATAAAAATCTGAAAAAAAATATGGTTTCTTTCTAATTAATGGTCCTCTACAACTTTCTAATTGACACCAACCACCTATCTTCTACGGTTTTCGATTTAGGATTTCAAAAACCTTGAACGGTTTGCTGGAGGTCAAAGGTCACGTGACTATTCGATTCGCCCCACCTTTTTACCAAAAACAGCCTGTCGATTATATTTTTAATTACCTTCATTTTTTTTTACAAAAAAAGAAATCACGTTATGTGGAACACCCTGTATAATATACAGTAGAAATTAAAAATTGCATTTCTGTTATATATATTACATAGATATATTTAAAGCTGGGGGAAAATGTATAATTGTAATTATATAAATATTTACAGTTTTTATAAACTATACACTTAGAATGCAAATGCAATATAACTTATACCTAAATAAATTCAAATCTAGCAACTAGAATTTCAAATAATTTTTGTTTTATCACACAGGAAATTGTTTTTGTACCTTTTAAATGACCACATTACTTATAAAGAATAATGAATGCAAATCTGTTCAAACGAAGACCAGTATGCTAAATAACTCTTTGAGGAATGAAACAATGAAATATTTAGGAAGTTGGATTGACATCTAAAATGTGAAGGACGCTCATCATCTTTCTCCTTCCTACCAACTTTGCAACCAGTTTTTTTCGTTTGTTATTTTTTTTGCAGGGTATTTTTTACACTGTATTCTGAAAAACGTGCTTTTGAAGCGAACAATGAGGCTGTAACGCTTTTCATCCATAATCCGACAAGAATGACAAATAGATTTTTGCCAAATCTATGTTGCTCTCGTGTTTCTTAATCGCATTCCTTCTGCCAGCATTCCTATATATACCAACCTTGAATAATGCATCACCCCCTTTCCTTCTTCTTTCTGCATATAACCTCATATAACTGCCAAACACTGCATTCCCAAAACGCAAATTCTCATATACATATTATGTAACCATCGACCTGCATTATGCATTCCCAGCTGTTTAAAATGCTAAATTCGCTCCACTTATTTCAAGTACTAACCATATTTTTCAATGAAAAGATTCCACTTAAATAATAGGCTTTTTACATGCACACTTCACCTTTAACTTTCATTCAAACCACTGTTATTATTTTAAAGCACACCTGCAAATTTACTTTATATAAACATTTCTTATCTTCGCGTTTATCTTTTCCCACAGAATTTTTCCCATTATTATTATTAACTAGGCTTAATAATGTATTTTCCAAATTCATTATATTTCCAATATACTAATATCATCACATACCACATCCTAAAAATACTATTATATCTGTATAATGTAGGTTTATATTCTTCAATAATACTTCAATAAATATTCTAGAATGTAACATACACATGCAAACATGTGGCAATGTCCACTTTAAAACAGCAGCTTTTTCACAACTCCATCTGGCGTTGGAAGAGAGAAACATGTGTTGTTGTTTATATGGGTCTGGTGCGGAATTTTCCGATTTACAAACAACATATATACCCGATTTTATTTAGGTTACAATCCAGTAATGAACTGCTGATAAGTACATGAAAATAACCAGGGTACATATAAAGTTATGTGTTTTTACAAGCTATAGGCACTTAGTAGAAGAGAATCAGCTTAATGGGGAAAATGAAAATAGACCTATACAAAAAATGCATATTACCTAAACGCAGAATTAATGACATAATATATAAAACGAAAGTAGGGTGAAGCTGTTCTCATGTGTCATTCGTGTCAGGAAACAAAATATTCAATTTGACATGGCATACTTCCAAAACCGCATTTGCCTGCATATATAAATATAGTGCACAATTTCGTGCTCCAAGATCGCTATTTTAATGTAGCGTTTATACTCCAAAACGCCAAACTATATATCAGACAAAAACCAGCTGTTCTCTATACGTAAATCAACCCTTTTTTTACCTCCTCTAATATTCCATTACAAATTCAGGACTCTCTCGTGTGCGCAACTTCAAATAATAATACAAATAAGTTCAAAAAATAAATCACGGTCAAAGTCAGAACAGGTTTCAAAAATCGACCCATTTCCCCGTTTTTCTATATAAAAAATAACAAAAACACTTGCCTACCTGTAAGTATAATTATTAGCTGCGATTTATACACTCGATCTGATTAAGGACAATGTTTATAAATTGTATGTGCACCGTTGTTATTATAAATGGACACATTTATGACGTAGTAATAAATAAATGGCTGTACATTGACACCGACCAAATCTATTGCCACTATACAACATGTCACTTCCACACACATAATTCTACTCACAGTGTATTTGCTGTATTTACTATACAATAACGGAAATAGGAAATGACATTAATTCCTTGAGGGGAAATTCGGTGCAGTTCTATGAATTTGTTGCTTTTCAGCGTAACAAATGACCTGTCAATCAGTGTGACGACAGCAAATATGACGTAATGTCTTTTAAATTTCCAATTATTGCTATTATGACATCATTTATGCACGCTCCCTTCTCAATTAATATTGCCATTTTTCAAATATGATTACGTGCGATTGGTAATCAAATCAACATTACGTAATGATAATTTAACACGTTCAAGTTAATTACTCTTCCAGGTATATTAATAATTCCTGCATAATCAATGACATAAATAGGTATAGTATGTTAGTATACTGTAAAGTCCAATGTTAATTATTTGCAAATCAATATATTATTTGTCAATTTAATTGTGTGTCAAGTTTTAATTTTTTTTCAATCGCAATGGTATTTCCCAATCAGTATAAAGCAATTCAACCAAGTTAATTAACTTGCGTATATATCCTATTTCAATGAAGTTCGATAAATTAAATGAAGACGATGCAATTTCATCGAATTCCAATGAGAACAAATTAACTATACATTATAAATTAATGAAACAAAGACCTACTTCTAAAATCAATAGTCTTTCAACCGATAGCCCTCTATCATTTTCAATAATTTATATACATTATGAAATATTATTTTCCAAAGAACATTTAAAAATGTAAAGCGTTTTTGTACGATTTTTCTCGGAACAGCTGGGGATAAAAAAAATAAACAGTTGGATCGTTTTTCGAGGCTGCGCTTCAATTAATGATGAAGTATACATGGAAGCACTTGGTTAGCAAGGTTTTTTGGGTCCTATATATGGAACGACAGGGCATTTAGGGGCAGATAGGGATAGCAATGACATAGGGCATGCCGGCTTGCCATACTATACTACAGTGCTGTTGTTTAATTGGCTCCGTCTCATGCTTCACCGATGTCGTTGTCCCTTCTGACAAAAGCACCCCTAAAATGCCTATACCGAGGGTTGGAGGGAGGGAAAGGGGGGATAAAAAGGACAAAGAGGGAGGTGGGCGTGGCTCAAATCCCTCCCCTCCTCCTCCCCTAGAAAACTGCAGCTACAATCCCCCTACTACTGGGCCATCTTAGGAATAAATCTCGAATGCCGTTGTCAATTACTTCACCGCAAACGCAGTAAATCTGGCGAATTGACGATCAATGTTGACGTCATCGATCAGCAGGGTCGGGTGCTAAACGCCGACATTGCCGTCAACGCCGCCAGGTGGCGTTTCGCTGCAAAATTCCCTATATATTCATTTTGTTGTACATGTGCTCGCTTCAGTGATGCTGCTGCTTTATTTCTGTTCTGCCCCGGAAGGGGCGCTCACTTCCGGCCATAGCCATAGCCATCCCCTTAAAAAACCCAGCATATAAAACTACTATAATTCTCCCACCCCTTCCACCCTTTGCCCCTCCCTCCAATGACGGGTTTTTGTCACGTGCCCGGCTTTTATTAACGCTACTCCAGCATTAGACAAAAAAAGAAGTCGTAATTGATGCGTGTAACGCGATTTGGCCATAAAATATACTATCAGGTATGGTGTTCCAAACGATTCGTCAATTCTACGATTCGTCCAAGGATAAGAGGAAAGTTACGTCATATTTTGGCCGAAGGGGCGTGGCAAAAGCTCAATATAGATTCATTCCATATACCAGCTGAATCGATGAGTTCAGTATATGCATCTGTTTGAAATGAAATCATTCATATAAACCATTGTAATGATGCATATCGCCCGATTGGATCAAATGCAATGTGGGCGTGTCGTTGCATGACGTCACGTTCTATTTACCCTTCGAAAAACTGCATTGAGGCCATTTCCATCAAGGAGTTATAAACTGTGATTTCCATGAGCAGACTTTCCTGTAGGAATGTGATGTAAACATTAAGGTGGTGCCAGACATGCAGTATTTGGCGAAAACCTAGCGATTGCTTAGCCAATCCCGAGTAGTGGGGATGGGTTGCTTGCTGCTTGTGCAACGCAGGGCAGTGCGGAGCAGTGCTGCTCCCCCTTTCTCTTCGCGAGTCGGCACATCAAAGGAAGCGACTATTCGCCGTGCAGAGTGTTGGACTTGCATCCATACATTCGTGCAAGCATTATTATACAGGGTGATGCAAAAGTCTGGTGTTTTTGTGAATCTGAAAAACAAGTGACTTAAAATAACTGTGGGTCTGCAACATGTTGATTACCCTCTGACATGTTACACATCCACAGTTATTACTTTTATTTTATGTCACTTCTTTTTCAGATTATTCACAAAAAGACCATACTTTTGCATCACCCTGCATAAACTTGGGTATTCGTCATTATTGTCATTATAGCAGAACATAATTTACTGGAAATAACCATCACAACACATAACATGTGATGGTCCCTGATGGTTCCTGCTGGTTCATGGTGGCCTGTTATGGCGTTATGATGTGTGATGAACCATCAGGAACCATCATGGCACATCATCTGTCGTGTTATGAGACTCATCATGTGATGTTTTTAACAGTAGGGTTGAAAAAAAATCACGTTCTGTCAGTTTTTCTGCCACAAATATGTATTTTGTTAAAAATCTAATAAAAAACAAAATATGTTAATCACTGTGCATCACCCGGTGCCGCATCATAGGTTCGACAAATTTTAGTTGCGACTATGCACAATTTCGAATTTTCATAATGCATAATTTCGACCCGGAATGATTTCGACCTTGCATAGTTTCGAAAGGGCATAGTTTCCAGTGATCGTTGTTGCGACGTTGAGTAATTTCGACTAGGCACTGCTGCAAATAAGCACAGCTTCGAATGGGCATAATTTCGAAAAACATTTACATCTAACCTGCATAGCTACGACCAGGCATAATTTCGAGACTTATTTCCTTCGAAAAGCCATTGTTTCGACCAGCAGTTGTTTCGACCAGATGCGATTTCGACAATGCACAATTTCGAATAATCTATTTTTAAGTAACTATGGCAAACCGCTGTGACTTGAATTTTTTGTGTTACGTATTTCCCACTATTATCCATTTTAATCCGAGTCTTTGATATTCCGAGCATTTGGTATTCAAGCAGTTTGGTATTTATACAGAAATTACAGTTGATAAAAATTGCTCACACAAAATAACAACCATTTTAAGTATGTCTTATTTAAATTGCTGAT
>JAQFZQ010001008.1:0-23370 GCA_034696005.1 Glomeris marginata
ACCAAACAGGAACATTGTGCACCTCACCGTTTCAGAAATAAATCCAATGGAACTAGACTTTTGCCTCACCCTGTATAGAGCAGAAAGTAGTTCATGTTTTTCTCGGCGCTAAAAGCTAGCTGCTATATTGCTCAAATAGAGAAATTTCTCTTGATCCGGTCCCCCGGAGTCCGATTTGGGAAGCTGGTGTAATATTCTCGAAAGAAAAGGGTGGAGTAATTTAATAAATCACTATATAGCAAGCGGTGTTAGTGAAAATTGGATGCTGTGTATATGTGTATGTTGAGCAGACATTGTCTAGCAGTACTAGTAGTAGTACGTATATAGGAGAGCGGTTCGTGCGGTGAAGGCAAATTTCTTCTCGCCACCAGTTTGAATAATGCAACGTCTATATTTTTGCTCCTATGATTGGGGCTTGTATGTAGGCGTTTTGTGCCGTTATTGGGTCGCTCTCTCTCTCTTGCCTTTCTCCTAGCAGGGCTATAGTGGTTACGCAATATGCTTGCATCGATCGGTTTGTCGGTGACTCTCATCTCCTTCCGATTCTCCTGTTGTCCTTTTTTTTTGTTCCTTCTCCACACCCCTCCCACCATTCCCAACTCGCTTCCTTGCTTATTTCAGACCGTTTTTGCTCTGCTTTTCTTGGCTTGCCTCTCGGTGAAGCGGAGCAGCTTGATAACATTGATCTTGTCCTGTAGCACGAGTAACAAGTTACTCACCGATCCCACTTTGAACGCCAATAATTCGCCCATTAAACGTAATGGCAGGTGGAAAAACGGTCCTATCATTCTTGCCCACCTGCCCCCCTCCTCATGGACTCCATAATAATGGATGCACTCTTGCTTCAATGACAGATTTCAATAGGCTAAACGTGTACAAGGAACCGCTATAGCCTTATAACCTATAGCACAATTCATCCAGATGAATGCAACAGAATGTATGGTATAGAGAATATGAATTGCATTGCAACAAAAAAGTGATTATTGATGATGCATAGCGGAGGAGATGTAGGACATCAAAAGATGTAACAAAGTTCATGGACAGGGTGTCAAAAGTCTGGTTTATAAAATTGCATGGGGTTGAGGTGAATAGCCTGAGGATTTGAAGTAACATCAAGTCATGGTGTGCGGTTTTAGTGATCATTTGAAGTCGAAAACCTTGAAAGGTGTCTTCAAGGTTATCTGAGGCTGCTCTTCCATCTTGGAAGGTTGTGGAATTGTAAGAATTTATCATATCTTCCAAAATGTAATTTAGAAAGTTTTGATAGTGAAAAGAAGTATTTACCCCCTGAAAGTTTAATACCTGCATTACCAATATATTCTTGCACTGCTGTTTGGTTTCCATTTTTTTACGCCGAAATGTTCATAATATTTAACTTGTCAGAAATTTGTACCACCCATCTGCAAAGATGACCGAGTTAGTTTTGATGACCTTGCAGGCCCAATCCAAGGTCACACCTGAGAACACTTGACTTGCTGTTAGGGAAGTATATTACTTCAACCCCATCCAAATTCTTTCCATTGAAATATAGATTTTTGACTAGCCCAGTAGGTATAGGTATAGCATAGGTTTCTCTAATGAACTCAGATTGCAAATTGCTTGGAGATTTGTTGAAAGTTCCTTGCGATTCTGGATATAGATTATTTGGTCAGACGAATTTTTAGCAGTTGTTTGAACAGAGAAGGAAATGCTGTGGAAACCCAAAGGAGCAGTCGAGAAAGTTAAATATTAAAAATCAAATACAGAATATGATGGTGGCTTCTCTTTCTCTGCATGGTGTCTTAAATCTGTGCTTCATTCCTTCAACCAATAATGCAGCTCGTTACACAGATATTATATATGGCAAATTACTGCAAATTAATGACATGTTATAAAACAAATCTGATGATGAAGATTGTTCAAGAATGAATTGAAGCACTGTCGGAATATGCATGCAACATCTTAATTCAATGGTGCTGTGCACATATATTAAAAAAATGTAGGATTAGATACACTGAGACCCACATGTACTGAATGAATGTTATCTATTTCTAAAAACCCTTCCTAGCTCCTTCCTAGTCCTGTCAGCCGATTTTTGTATGCCTCTAGCCGTGTGGTAAACGTGATCTGCACAAAACGAATTACTTACTTTTAAATTTCTCTGGAGAAAACCAAAATTTCTATCTTGGATTTTCTGATGAAATCATGAAATTCATGAGGCGGCCATTTTGAATAGTAATCCCTAGATGTAACAGACCTCCATATAACGGATTTTTAAGAATGGGCCTGGAATTTGGAAAAATTGTGTATGTTCACTGCTCTAAATAGCAGAAAAGCCAAATTTAATCCGAATATTTACAAATTTGTTACTCAAAAGTAAATGAGGATGAGGTTACTTTAATATGCTATTATCTCATAGCTCACAAAAAACATAATGGGATTCACAACAGAGTGAAGAAAATATTGTGCACATATTTCCCACAAATTGCTTGGAAAGGTTTTCCACTTCGCACTTTCCGGGAGGGAATATGTATACCATTATGCAAACAGTATGGCTTCTCTTTGTCATTACTAGGTATAGAATGAGATTTTTCTGAGCTTGTGTAGATGACAAGACTAGTCCACCTTATCTTAGTGCAAATATTGAAATGGAGTATACACTTTATATAGCCAAAAAAACTTTTTCACATATACTGCATTTCATTTTGTTTTTTTGTTGAAACTGACTTACATAAATAATATGAATTCAAGATATCTGTGTATATATATATATGCTGCACACTAAATCTTAATCTGCAAAATTGCAACCATATATCACATCTTGTATACGGCTATGAATTTTGGGTTAAAAGGGCCTTTGGGCCAAATCCAACGTGGCAGTTTAGCCTATGCAGATCCATTGGGGACTATTGCCAGCTAATACGGTCTAGTTTTCTTGTCATTTACATTGGCATTTAACATTTATGCATGTCGTATTTATTTATCTAGAACACTAGGAAAACACAAAGGGCTACTTAGTCTGTTAAATCGAGGGTTTAAAGCTCTATATAAGGCAAGGTCTATAAAAGAAACAAAGTGTATCAGTTCGCCAAATTGGTCTAACACCCTTTCGGTATTGGATGTCTATTGGAGTGAGCCTATTGGATAGTGATGTATCCTTTAGTTCGACATAAGAGGCTTTTGGCTGCAGGTGCGCTTGTCATGGATTAAAGAGGAACATTTTTTTGTGTGGCCTTTATACCAGATGCGAGGCTAATTGCAAGGGCCGTTACACTGTAGCTCTCTGGAGGAATATGTTTATTATCATCATCATAGGAGGTATAGCTTGAGTATACGGTGCTTAATCGACGTCTAATGGAGTTTCTTGGTGGATAGCATAAGAAAAGCCCCAAGACAGTAATCAGCTAGTTGCACTAATTATATGCAAGGGTGACACAAACTAATGAGGCATTCCATATGAAACTTTTGATTGATGACTTTTTGATGTTGTTTTGTGGCAAAGGACAGCTAGACAGTATTTGCATCTGGCACAATATTTATTAATAAATTCAGATGGTCTTCATCATCTTGGTCTGTCACATGTTTACTACTGATCTGTGGGCGTGGTGCACATCTTTTTCCTTGTCAGGCATTCAATAGATGCCGTATATATAAATCGAAATAGCAAAAGAACTAGTGAAACGTACGACGTGTCATACAATAGCTGGAGACATGTGACAACAAAATGTATTCAAACTTTATATTTATCAAGTTGTGCAGCATGTTCACGGAAATAACATGTACCAGTGTCATTTTGAAGCATTTTCCAAGTGGAATTAATTACTAAAATCTTAAACAATACATCAAAAGTTTCAAATTGGGGATTTTCAGATATGAAACGGTAGGAATATTAGCAATTCAGTTATCGGAAATTACAGTTGTAAATAAAAGGATACAAAAATAACATGTGCTTTCGTAGTAATCGTTCACTATTTAAAAATAATTAAATATTTTTAAAGAGGGAAAAAGATAACGTCATGAATCGATTTAATACGGTTGAAATTGTGAGGCTAAAAAACCGATCGATAAAAGAAATTCTGAGCTGAAGTTAATCAATCGGTAGGGAGTATGGAAAAAGGTTTTATGCTATTACGACCAGGGAAAGGGCATGTTGCATGTTACATATTAAATTTAGCACATCTGAATTGTGTATAACTTGTATTTGTTAAACTTGTATTTGTTAAACATGATATTTAAGTTGTTGAGAAAAAATGTCCAGGAATTTTTGCATTACACTAATTAGGGAATTTAATTACCCTCAACTGATGAATGTCATATAGGTACAGTATATTCAAGTTTGAATTTTTAATTTATAAATCCATATTGTGCAGACATTACACACAATATTTACAAAACTTTTGGCATGAAAACGTTTTTACAACGAGATAATTAAAGCTAACTTATTAATATTTCAGTGTAACTTAAATTTCTAAACTGTAAAAATATTGTTGGAAGTTATAAAACTATATTTTCTGCCCATATTGCAGGGTTTCTAAGTGAAAATTTTGAAGAGGTACACTCAGCCCTTGTTATTAGAGCCCTGTTTGTTTGTCTCGTCAGATGCTGTTAAAGGTTGTTATAGAGAAATAAATGTTTTTTCTTCATTGTGATTCAAATACATATTTGTCAAAAGGTTATTATTAGCCGCCAAATTTTCAAACATTTGCAAAGTTTATGCAGTGCTGCCAACTGGCGAATAAATCCTGTAAATTTACATTTTCTTAACTTTGTGGCTGTTATAATGAAAAAAAAACTGCCTCTTACAGATAGCGTGCTCTTGTATTGAAGGCTGCTATTATAGCAAGGGGTGACTGCATATATAACTCTAAATGATGAAATTTAATGAATCTAAATTAATGTTAACTGACAGTTAGTTCATTACACAATATTTTTGTTATTCAGGTTGAAAAATATATGGTGCATATATACTACATGTAATGGTGTAAAAATATTATTCCCCACTTATATTGACATTGCCTATAGCATACCCATATGAAAGAAAAAACCGGTATTCATGAATGCATGTGTATGCACTTTGTATACAAAGTGAAACGACAGATAGACATTTTGTTGTGGCGGCTTTATTTGGTTCCCGATCCTTGTAAACTTAAAGATCAATTACTGAGCATTGCAGGCAACATATACAAAGCGGCAACACCGTGAGCAGAATTCCCTGTCTGGGATTTGCCTATCGATCTGTAAGTAATCGCACACACACACATAGTCCTACTTGCACCTAAAAAATTCCATGTTAACTTTTCAATTTATACTCGCTTTTTTGGTGTATACCTTTAAAATGTAAAAAGGGACCACATCTGTTTAACAATAGGTTACACAGACTATACGAACCGAATCTTCTTTGTTCACATTGTCATGGCAAGCTTTTATTGTTTGGCCTCTGTTGGATGAAAAGCAGCCATATCTACCTGTATAATACTTTTGTGACATGCTTTCCACCAACAATTTTGCCATCGGCGCTTGCGCTTTATAGGTTTTGCATAATTAATGGGTATTATGATTCGGGGGAGGGGATGGGGGCAACAGCGTGCTAAGGATTATTGCCCTGCACGCCATTTTTACTACGCAATTTTCCAGCTTTTCATTATAAAAATGTACCCTGCAACTTTGGGTATTTGCAAGTTGAGCGATCCGAGCGCCACTGTTTTTCGAGCGGCTGCCTTTGGCAGTTTGCCTAGTCTTATAGGGCTTATCTCAGAGAAGAGCATATATGCATACTTGGACATATCAACGAAATTAGATAGGCACTATACATATGCATATATATGGGAAGACGGAAAGAGACGTTGTGTGTTTCCGGAAGACGGCTACAACCAACCCAACCGCTAATTGTTGACCATTTGAAGCGTGAAGAATCTAGATTCCTCAATGTTGGATGTGTACAACGTCAATTAATCATCACCGCCTCGTTGCCGCACAACGTTAATTATCCTACACCCCATAGACATGCACATACATGTATACATGAACACCAACTCCTATATAGACTTAAACAGTGTCAGTGTTAAACGTTTAAGATAAACATATACTAAAAGTAAAACCATGAATGAAACAAAAGTATTGAAGAGCAGAATCTGTGGGAATTCCCTTACAGAAATTTTCTTCTTTCGCAGTGCTGCACCAGTGCTACAACAGGTCTGCACGTGAAACAATGGCACACCTGCGGCATGTCTGTTGCAAATCTGCAATATGCCTGCTGCATACTTTAAAGTATGTGGCAATTATAGTATGAAGTCTGTAGGAAGCCTGTACAATGTCTGCAGTTTGTTGTGTCTTCAAGTATGCAGCAGGCATGTTGCAGACTTGCAGCAGCCATGTCTCATGTATGCCACTGTTTCACATGCAGACCTGCAGCAGTTAACGAAAATTTCTGTAAGGAAATCAGTAAACAAATTAATACTTGGTGTTGGTTAAGTTTTAGGGTACCTTACAAAACCATGCCAGTTCACCTTTAAGTATTACATATCGCATGATAATTGCTACACTGCGTGGTATAATGTATTTTCTTTAAATGCAGGTTATAGTCCTTTTAACTTACAATACAGAGTGCCATCTGTTCAGAATCTATACGATTTACAAGAACTGCATGCACATGAATACATTTCTGGGGCGATTCTTTATTATGTATGCAAAAACATGCACCCTACTTGTGTTATTAGGCCAGATGAACAAATGTGGAACATTGACATTTACTACAAATGCACTGGACTGTCTCAAAAATGTCCGAAATGATTAGTTTAACAATTCCCACCATGTCATCATAAGCAGAATTATGGACT
This sequence comes from Glomeris marginata, assembly GCA_034696005.1. Taxonomy (NCBI): domain Eukaryota; kingdom Metazoa; phylum Arthropoda; class Diplopoda; order Glomerida; family Glomeridae; genus Glomeris; species Glomeris marginata. Next base: position 6,816 of record JAQFZQ010001008.1, read on the forward strand.
GGAACTTCAGAAGTAATTTGAGTGCTTAAAGTAGTGTGAAGATCAAATTTCAATTTCATTATACAGATGATTTGTTCTCATTGTTGGGTACTTTCAGGCCGCAATTGCGAAATCATATTGAATTTAGCCGAGAATTGAGAGAAACGGATATTAGTTTCTGAGAGAATCGAGCAAAATGGAAAACTAGGTTTTCGCAGAATCAATGAGATATCGAGCTTGCCGAAAATCGTATCAATTTCATTTATATTTTTTATGCACATCCAATTGAAATAGATCGAGTTTGCAAATCGAAAAACTCAAGTTTAATCTTCGTGCGCATGAATTGAATTTGTGTTCACCTCAAAATTTAATTTCATATCTGGATATTGCGTACAAAAGAATATTTACAATATGATCGTATAAAATAATGGAAGTCCCAGTTCAAAGTTTATTTGACCTAGAATCGGAAAAATAGTTCAATTGCACGTCTTTTATTCACTTTAATTGATCATTTCTCTGTCATTTGTGGGGATAATAATCTTGATGGATGAGAAAACTGTATCTAAATGTAATGATATTTGGATTCATTTTAAAATGCATCTGTTGACCTAATATTTATCCCTGCAAAAATTGAACCGATACTATAAACAAAATGTTATTTCAGTAATGTAGCAATATACCTCCGGTTGCACTTTGTGAGATTGATTCGTTTCGTTGTTTTGCATACAAGTCCCCTCTAGACATATGCATTCCTGATGATATTCTCACAAGTAAGCTTGCACCAATGTAACTTCCGCACTTTAGCCAAACTTCAGCAATGCGAAATTGAACTTTCTTTTGCCAAAAAAGTAACTAATATCTTCTATATAGCACTGAAGGATTTATTATTGCGCCAATGAGGGCAGCACATTGTGGACCGATTAAAAATAACGTATTGGAAAGATGGTGATGATGCTTCATTTCTGAACCATTCATTGCTCAATATGGCGTTGGTAAAGTTCTAATAACCTTTTTTGCGAAATATATCACTGCCTTGATAAAGTTTTCTCCGAAAAGAAGTTACTTTCAGTGCTCGGAATGAAAAATGTGATATTATGAGGTCATGCATTAAAATGGAAACCTGTTTCAGAGTAGCCTATATTCAATGTACTACTATTCAATATATTGAATACTATTACAACCTTGAAAATAATTTCGTAGCATATCACTTAATTTCTCACTAAATATTGTTGTGTATATAATTCAACATGAGCTGAATCTGTTGCTCTATAAAAGTATATTTGAATAAGCTCCTAGAATTGTTATAGATGCAGTGCCTTGCAGTGATTCATGACAAGGTGATGCCATTTTTCACTGAAAATACAGTTCAAGGAAGACACATGAATCACAACTGTTACCACATGTGGAATATGAATGCATATAGTGTAGCAATGTCATCCTTCAACAAGACAGAGTACATCAACAAACCATTTATGGGTTTGTACAGTCAATTCTTGGGGACCATAGATATTGGTTGGCTGTTAGGAAATTTAAAGCTGTGTTAGCAGATTTATGTTTAGTTTATGTATAGCAGAATTTTAATTCGAAATCGACTTGGAAATAATTTAGATAATTAATTTGTTTTAATTGAGAAATAATAATAGGTTATTTACTGCTACTTCATATTAGCAATATTTGATGAAATCATCCAAATATTTTTATATCGAATATATTGAAGTCATTATTAGAAAGCTAATAAATTAAGAGTTGTTCCTCATTTAATAAGCTGGATTGATGTTCAATGAATCGGTCTACTCAGACCAAGATAATGTGACAGTATATTGAGTCTTTGGTTTGAGAGTCGAACTAATAAAAAGGACCATTAAGGACAGGTCAAGAATAGTAAAAGTCGCCCACTTTGCTTCTTATCACTAAATAGATAATTATCTTTATTAGTCTAATAAAACGTTATATGTATACTCCTGATAGTCCCAAACTATTCTGGCTCGAGTACATGGGTTTATTCAGAAAGTTTAACTAACTTGCCACTCACTAAACCTTTGATGCTGTAAAATACATGTAGTATATGTAGCTAGTTTTTCCCATTTCGCTGAATAACTTCGCGTTGCAGTCTAGAATTGTGATGGGTGAGTAGCAGTGAGAGATTTACGTTAATTAATTAACCCCTACACATTTATGAATTTTTACAACCTGGATAGAACAGGATTACATCATAACCGTTGTAGTGGAAACAGTTATGTTTAACAAACGACTGTACTTTTTATGCGTTTTTTCCTCCACAAATGTGATAAGAAAGTTGAGATGCGAGCTTCAGATTTGCTCCTGAGAATATAAACATAAACATTTTTCTGGAGGAGATTTTAGGTAATGGATTGTTTCGCCATTGTTTTTTGCATTTGAAATAAAACTGATACAAATTAATTATAAATGGCTAATATTAACAAATTTATTTTGAGTTTATTTTATTACTTATAATTCTTACCCTAATGTGTAAGTATTTGTAAAGAGTTAAATGCACTTTTATTTTAGATGATTGTAAAAATATATTTCTTATTGGCTATTTATATTGTAATTAACTTATGATTTCATGTACATTTTTCAAACTCTTTTCTAATTGTTTTCCTGGTTGCTGCTGGCTGAAAGGAGACAATCACAATAAGCTGAAATTGAATTAAACAGTTTAATTGTTCTAGAGTTAATTTGTTTACTTGATAAAGCATTGTTCAAGTTGTTTACATTGAAGATGTACCCAAAATTGCCCACAGCTGAAACAAGCTTCCCATATATGCTGACTTCTGTTAAAAGATCAACTTCTTCTTCTTTAATTATTAGTTCTATTTATGAACTCAAAGCAGGTTATCATCACATATACGTAATTCTTGTCAAATAACGTGCATTGAAATTGCCGAATTGATTAGAAGGTTCTGTAAAATGCTCGGAATTATCTGATTGCTGTACATATACAATCACTAATGGAAATGCATTACTTGTGGGAGGAGACTGTTTATACTTCAGTGGTATATTTAACTAATGATGTAGAGAGTTTAGTGCGATATTTCTCGCGATATTCGAAGGATTAGTTTTAGTTGGAGACGGTAAATGAAGTTTAATTGCTGAAACGTTGTACTATATGGATTGTTTGCATTTTGCAAGCATCGCATGATCCGTTTTGCCAGGTGGTGCTCGTAGAAACTAAATGGATTTGGGTGGATGTCATCGGACCTTATATGTAGTAGCGTTATCGACGTGGATGCAGCGACACTTTTGGTCCCTTGGCGCTAAATCAACGCCATTCGCTAATCGCTGTACCCACCAGGGAGAGTGAAAAGTGGCGAAGATGTTGCCTCTCTCTCGCTCCTCTTCCAACGTGTTGACGTCGCATAATCGCAGTTGGCGGACTCGACCTTTAACTGTTTGCATTATGCTAATGCCTAGAAGCGTCCTGCTGCACCAATCTTGTATTTCGCCCATTTTTCCATGTTCGTCTCTCATTTTTCAAACGCTCCGAACACCGAAAGCGCAAGCATCGCCATCCATCACAGCCCCGTTCGTTCAAAAGTTTTTGCATTGACGGCAGCAGTCCATCAAAGGGACTTCGTTGTTGTCCAGGAAAGACCCTACTTCTGTATATATACGCCGCATATAATCATTGTCTGTAGCAGTGACAGTGGCGTTTGAGAAAACGCCAAATGTCATGCGTTAGAAAGAGAAAATGCAATTGCGGTTTTCTTGTGGCCGCACCACTGACCTCTTTGGACACCGCAAATTATTTACGACGAAAGGAGTCAGCAAATCTTTTTCTTCCTTTTTTTTATAATCCTTCCCCTTCACCTCATCTTCTTGCCTTGCAATTATAAAGATATACGATATTAAGCGTTGCCTTCAAACGAATGCCAACAGCAATGAGTGTACATTTTTTCCCAACAATTAAAAAAAAAAAAGAATGTGCAAAGTCAGGCTGGTATATAGAGTAGAGTAGAAACAACATCGATCGGTTTATGTGGATAACTTTGTCACAAAGTGTAATGCCAACTGAGACCGACTTACAGCTGATGCGGATTTACGATTCGTGCCGAAATGGCTTTGCTCAGAGCAATTAATGGTCGAACGACCTGATATATACACTGGCAGTCAGTGCAAAGTGCGGATTTACGATTTGAAGATGCGAGAATGAGATTGAAGTAAGTTTCTACTGGTTTTTCACGTATGCATTGCAGGCAAGAAAATAGAATTTCACTTCACTGCAATACGTGCGAAAAATGTTAAGTAAGTTGGCTGAGAAGTTTGTTTTAGTGAATATTGCGCGGCACAATTGCAATTTTATTTTGTTGCGATGCGATCGTGCAATGCAGCCAATTGATTTTGCGAGTTAAACTTGACTGCAATACGCAAGTGTATGCAGAATAGTGGTGGTATGATGCTTATTTTACTGCAATACATACGAGCAGTGCTGAGTAGCTAGTTGGGGAATATCTACCTGACTGCATTTTATAACAGCAATATTTGTTATAGCATTGCACTTGCAAATTGTTGTTTTCAAGGAAATTGTAAAAGAAGAAGCATTACAAATTGAAACATATAAACTATTAACTGCATGACCTGATTTTGTTTAAAAAATATTAGGAAAAGTGTTGATATCCATGAACACAGTTCTAAAGATTGACAATCTCACAGTCATAAATACTGTATTCATTAATGGCTGGTTTTCATGTCTAATAAATAATTGTTAATATTTTAATAATGTGCACGCAAAATTTAAATGTCAGCTGTGCAGGGAATTTTCCGTCCCAAAATGCAATGCGAAGTCATGTGATGGAAAAGCTGCTGCTATGCGTGTGTTTGATAGAAGATATGGGGGATTAGTAGCATTTCTCTGCATTATGCGAATGTAATACTAGGATGTGATTAGTGATTTACTGAGCAACAGATTACAGGGAGATCATGTTTTCCCTGCATTTGAGCTAAAATCCATTTATAGGAATGAAGCCAGCATCTGGTTAAATATGTATAAATATAGAATTCATTTTAGTGCTTTTTTTAATCAATATAAATATTAGTACGATATTCAATTTTTTAGAGGTGATATTTTTTGGCTTAGCCTTGCAGACGCATACCAACTGCACTGAACTGCATTATCCAATCACACTACGTATGTATGTATTCCCTTTGCCTGAAGCAGGGCGGTAGTAACACAATGTCGATTCAAACATGATACAGTGTATAGGAGATACCGGTAACGGAAAATACATGCTTCAGGCAGTTTAATAACTCTATAGTTGCTAATATTAAACGGGATTATTTGTGGATATAGTCCCAAACATGGTGGATATTGTAGATACTGTATTATGCTTACGTGTAATGGTGGGAAAGGAGCCTGTTTACTTTCCTAAGAGGCTTCTTGACTTGCTCCGTGAACGATGTGACAGGTGAGCGTACTTTACGCCATGTTGACGACCGCAAATTTCACTTTTTCCGCACTTTCGTATTTTAATCGCACTTTTTGGCGACGAGATGCGACGCATTTGCTGGCTTCTCTGCATTACGCACGTGCACTGCCGTGATGCAAAAGGGGTAGCTTTTATGAATAACGCACACCGACGTCGAGGTATAATTTTTTTCCGGGGTAACAAATGTTGTTTCCTTTGCAGAGGAGTTCCTTGACTCACTTCGTTATTTATTCGATTTTTGAGTGCATTCTTTACCAGAAGTACAGTAGACCGTTTTACCTACCGTATATGTACGTAGTGCAGTATTACAATATCTCGCAATAAGAGATGTGTACTATTCCTTTATTTGACACCCCTCTAATCAAGGCATCTTATATTATAAGCTGCGAGGGAACTTTTTAAACAAACGACTTCTTTATTTTCAATCACAATTTTAATATACAGGTTGGCTAGAATTAATATGACCTATTCACAAAGATATGTTGTGGTTTCTATTACACGCATTCGACAAAAATTTGATTTTTATACTTTAGCATTGGACCTTAGGACAGGATTTAGAGAGAAAATAATTCAAATTTTCGCCACCAGGGAAAATTTGTCGCTTTTATGCAGAAAAACGTGTAGTTACTGTAGAAATATGCAGGCATTGTTTGGTTGCATTTCAAGGAATGAGAAAAGTGGTACAAACAAGTTGGTTGTAATACTTGAAGACAAAAATGTAAATAGCAGCGCCATATTTTCCCCTTGTGGCGAAAACTAGAAATATTTTTAATAAATCATGACAAGACATGTAGTCTTCTGTACATGAAATCTGCATGTTAATGTCTTGTAGAACTTTCCAGGACAGAATTTTGTTACAATTGAGCACTTTTATAAAGGCATATTTTAACCTCTAGGGATGAATTTCAGCTCATATAAGTCGCATTTCATAATAAGGGTATCAATTACGTGGCATGTAAAATGTCATAGGTGGAAAAATGTTGTTCCCTTTTTGGGAACTATCCTCATTGGAAGGTCCTTAAAAGTAGAGCGTTCGCAGTACTTTGCATCGTTAATACTCACGATACCTGTTATCTGAATTTTCACACGTTCATTTACATAATTATGTATATATGGCCTATGCGCCTTAAAAGTGCTCATTAATCACTGTACCCTATACCGCCAGTTGGGCAGAGAATATGTAGTGCTGGTTTGCAGTGGCCTATTTAATATCTAATGTAATAAAATAAATCACTGAGATGATTATGGAAAGAGAATTAATAATTTATTCAATTTATAATGCAATGTAAGATGCTAAACGCTGTATACTTTAGCTTAATTGGTGCAATGAAACTTTTTGAAATGTAAATTGGCAATAATGTGTCATTTTTTGTTATTTGAAGGAAAAAATATGCTTTTCAGTTAATTTTGTTTTGTTTTTCCATACTGGTAACTTTGAAATATTGCTAACGTATACTTAAATATTTGTTGTTCAAGTTGGTTAAAGTGGTTTGTACGTTGGAACAGTTCCCAATTCAAGGGACACTAGTTTGCAAAACTCAAAAAAGTATTTATATTCCTGGCTTACTGGCCAGGTGCCTTATCAAATTACTTTTTTGTGGGGCAATAAGACCTAAAGGTGCTCATTCGTCTCTTTACAGGTTTAGTAAAAGTCCCTTTAGGGTTTGGAAAGCTCTTTAGTGGTTCGAAAGATCCATTAGAAGATTAACAATGCCTTTAGGGATTGTGTAACTCTCATTATTTCTTGGAAGTGACTTTTATGTCAAAAACCGTACTTTGAATATCTAAAGACCTGTAAGAGCTCTAAATTCCCTTCAGATTTGAAAACAAGATGAAGATCTCGTGTGAAAGAATGCGAAATGAATTTTTCCTAGCTCCGTTTTGGGTATTACAATGTCCCAATTCGGGTAACAGCCTTAGCAAAATGAAGTTTCATCTGTGAATGGAACATAAATCCAATTAGTTTGTAATTTGTCTTACATTAATAAAATATGAAACCTTGTGCCAAACTGATGATAATTCATGCTAAACATGCTTTTCATACAGTATACCTTCAAAGTGAAAGGCATTTCAGAGGTTTAAATGTAATGTCGTGCAAAAAGTATGCTGTTACATATATGAGAGGAGAAATAATACTTTTGGAATTTATAATTAAACGTCGCAATTAAAAGTTATATGTTAACGTCGCACCTTTTATAATTAATTACTAACTAAAAGTCTGTTGGGATTTCGTACAATCTTCGCCCCTTTTACCCTGGTAAAATAATTTTCGGCATTTGAAAGTTATCAAATTAATTCATCAAGTGGGGAAGTTTTTAACACACAAGTCTTGGGGAAAAACAGTAAAGAATGTAATATTAGTTGATCCCGTGGGAAAAATTTGCCACTATTAAAAATGCGCTTAATGAAAAATATGGAGGCAATTTTTGGACAGTTTTCGTCAGCTTGTCTGAAGTGTGCGACCGATATAATTAAAAATGTCGGCCCTTTTCAAAGCTATATACTAAAGATCGGCCTTGCAAATGAATGTAATTCATTACTGTGGAATTTAATAAGGCTTCATCTCTCTCTTTTGCTTTTATGTATAGGGGCTATAGACTGAGAGATATAGAGGTTCCAGTGTCAATGGGAACGAAGCGGCGTGGCTGAGTAGCGTGCGCATGCGCATTGCATTCCATCACGTGACACAACTGCCAGCACCAAAACCATCGACTTTGCCAGTTTCATGCGGCATCCACCACCAACAGAGTAACAATCACTTGGCTGTGCGCTCGTATGAAACCCGCCAAAGTTTGATCTGTGTGACCACAATGAACTGCCCAGTACCACAAAGGACTTGCAACAACAAATGCTGCAACATCATGTACAAGTGGAACGGCAACAACATGTTCACATTTCTCCTCGTGTTGGCCCTCGTTGCACTCCAATTTGCTTCTGCGGCTATTCCTGAAGGTAAGTGACTAATTTCAAGTTTTTTATCGCTAAAAGTTTCTTATTGAAATTGGCAATTACTCCAGTGGAAAACATTATAATATCATTAATGTGTTATTCTTCAACATATTATTGGGGCAAAAGTTTTATTAATAAATGTAAGGTATTTATATTATAGCGAGTTTGAATTGGTTTACAAGAATAACCATTAACTGCGTTTTTAAAAGTGACCAATAATATTTTAAAATTACTACAATAAATAAAACGTTTAATATGTGCCAATATGAAGTACAAAGTTCAGTTGTGCAGTTTGAAGAAAACTTGGTATAGGCCATGGCCTTGAGTAGGCAAACAAGTTAATTAAAAATAAAACAAGACAGGCTTTTCACCAATCACAGTACTAGACTGATTTTGCAACAATGGACTTTATTATAACTTGTGCAAGGTTATTCAGACTTTGCTTTCATGCAAATGTTGCGCAATCATTAATCAGCCAATAATTTTGAACCTGCACCGTTACAAAGTTCAACAGAAATTTCACGTTTCACAACTAAATCTATATACAGTTATATATTCAAAATATAATTGCTGGCAACTTAACAGGCTAAATTGTATGAGATAAATCACTGTGTACAAGCTTATATAGGTAAATTATATTATAGATGACAATGATAATTCTGCAGTTTGTTCATTTGACTAATTCCGTGTTGTATATAGTTGTTGTTTAAATGTCATGAACATTTGCAACATGTTTAGCTTCCAATTTATGATAGTACAGTATTTTTTGTCTATTCAGTGAGAAGCGATTCATTTTCTCCAATAAGCTGATTTTAATTTGTTGATATCCCATAAGTCTTTGTCTGTGTATGTGTTTGACTTGCAACTTGTGGTTGCATGCAAAATAGGCTTATGAATCAGTTTCGTGTATACAAAATGTATGCAATATGATGTTAAGAGATACTTATGTCAGAGTTATAGGTTGTAATCGATTATCTTGTTTTAGTTATATCCGCCCCTTGCATTAACTCAATCGATAATGGTGAGGGTTTAAATTATTGTCCTGCACTGTATTTATAGTATTCGAGTATGTTTGTTTGTTTATTTATTTAAACGTCGTATATATAATGTCGATTGAAGAATCCATTGTGCAGGTTGCCTTTGGCGCATTTTCGGTCGGCAAATTGTGGCTCAAATTATAGTAATTACAGCAAAATGTTCCATTTCTGAAATTGGACAGGTAGAGAGAGAGAGAAAGTCGTGCACGAATAATGCACCAGCTTATGAGGACACTTACAGTAATTTGCGGCCACTATTAATAATTTTTGTACCATCCACCGAGTATATACATATCTCTGCACGAAGGTTATGTTGGCAAACCGAAACTGAATTGCAGTTCATGAGCGAAGAAATGCTTTAGTCTTAATTTTCTCTGCAGAAATTTAAGGCTGTTTGACGCCATTTCTGCATAAATTGAAAGACTAACATTTTAATGTAACTCTGTTAATTGCAAAATGACATTCCTAATGCAGTCCTACGTCGCTCTGAATACGTTATATTATTCATGGAGCTTTATTTTCCAAGAAATTTAGAGCCTTTTTTGTAGATTTTTATCTCATGTGCATGTAATTATTCGGTTTTTGCGTCTTTTCATGCAGAACAGCCAAAATGCAGTTGAATCGTTTTTCAAGCCTGCATGTGTGTTTCAATTAAATGGCAGTTTGAAGCATTGAACACATATGACTACAATGCACAGGGATATAACATTTTTGGCCAGATTGGGCTTGCTTCAAAAGTAATGTGGAATGCAATTTTCTTCTTGTAATGAAAGGAAATGAAGTAAGAAGGAAAAAGTGTGGGTCACAGATATGAAGGTTTAATCAATGAGCTAGCTATATATGAGGTTCCCTTACCAGGAGTAGGGTACTACATTGCACATTACATACTGGTTTGCACTCCCATGTTAGGATGCTCTGACGTCACCAAAGATTCCGCCATTACAGTGCATCAGAGACACGTGACCGTTTGCAATCAAACTATACATGTAAAATATACCTTGTATATCGGTGCACCTTCAATTTTTGATTAGTAGGTACCTATTACCTACTAATTAGAGACCATGTTATCATAAATTTATTTGCTCAACTTGCTGGCAGATACTGTTGCAGCATACAAGTCATGTAATCATGGAAATTAACATTTTAAAATTCACATAACATGCTCATAATCTACGTATATAGCGAGTTCATAAACAGGATTAGTGTAAATTATGTGCTAGGATCATTGAAGCATGCAATGTACAATGATTATCTTCAAGATAACAGTTGAGTATGGAATGTGATACTCTGTATGTGGGAATGCATTTTTATGGACATTATAACTGTGACTGTACTTTCCTAATGTAAAATGCTGTGCATGAAGCGCCCTCTGTCGGTATCAGCCAACAGTATAAAAAACTTGTTACATGGTTATTTGTACACAGTGCGCTCACATCCTATGAATTTTATTATAAGAATCTATGCACAATATTTTCCTGCATTTGATGTATAATAAGGTTTTGATCGCCCACAACTTAGGAGTTATTAGTGTTCTGTCACTAGAGGGCACTTAGGCATGGTGAAAATCGTCCAAATGAAAATGTAGACTTTTCAAGTGTTCATTTGCATCATCCGTATATGCTATGAATGAGAGGATAGCTCTTAACAAACCGGCGGATCTTTCAAGATGGGCCACTTAATTTTTTTAAGAGAACATGCAGTTTTGCTAATACCCATATCACGACAATTTATCTCATTAATAACCCTATATACTTATTCATTTGAACATGAGATGGATTTTTAGTCCTATTAAAATGAAATCTATAATCGGCATACACCTTGATGAAATTCACGTTTTAATGAAGCGCAATAATGGAAATATAGTAGTTAATGTTGTGAATAATAGGTTTTGAAACGTCTGTTTAAATAAAATTGTACATGCAATATATAATTTGAATTGATGCACAAATTCGTTTGATACGACATGCATATATTTCAAATTGTAATATGAACACTGAATTCATTTCTATTTAATTCTGGGAAATATGGTTTAATGGAAGCTAATTGCTGTACCTAGTTTATGTAGTTGTAGGCATTCCTGCCTAGTTTGTTTTTTCTTCAGGGAAATGAGTTGCATATCTATATCCTTTGCATTAATATAACATATGATTATTGTACTGCTTTCTCGCTAATTGTGTGATGACTTAGCCTACTTAGCGATATGAATTTGGGTTATACAGGGCGATTCAATATTAGTCTATTGGGTATTGGAGAATGCTATTTTGCTCTATTTTGTTATTTACTATGTAATCCTCCCAGTTGTGAGCAAAATATTTTCAAATTCTTTGTTGGTAAAAGTAAACTTTATATCCTAGCCATCTGATACAAATAGTTGTATCGTAAACCAGACTGCATCTGTGTGGTGTATTTCATTGGCCATAAATACATTTTGTTACCTTTGAAAATTTTATTCCAAGTGCTTTTTGTAGTCTTTCTTCCTTGGCCATAGCGATATGGAAAGAATTCATTGACAGTTACTGACTGGTTTAATTCAGCCGTTGCAAGACGCCAATTTACATTAAACTTATACATAATTTTTCAAACTTGTGTAGAAGAAAACTCATGCATAATTCCAAAGTGCAGCATTTGTCTTATATTATTGATTTTAAAAATAGTGGTAAAATTATGTAGAAACTTTAATGACGTTAAATAAGGGCGTTATCTATTCGAAGTACATGAGGCAGTCACTCGGTTGATATATGCATGACCATTCAGCCGCAAAATACATGTAACAAGACCACATATAAAATAATACAGATGCCAAGAAATGGAAAATGTGCCCTTTCAGAAAACATGGATTGTTTCCTTGGGAATTGAATGCGATTTTCAGGATAAAGAATCGAAATTGCTACAGCATATTTATTTCAGTGCTGGTCTAAGCATTTTGAAACGATGGCAATCTGTTACATTTCTCCTCCCCCCTCCCCTTTAGAAATTTGAACACTGAGTCCGTGGAGAGCGGGCAAATAGTGTGACCTGGATTCGAAATGGACGGAGGATGTTGGTGTCGCCCATTGATGCCGGACACGTACATTGAGCATTGCTAATGTGTATAGTTTCCGCTCCGTTAAACGTTTACTTGGACTATTCGTTTGGAAATATGGGGAATAAGAGAGCAAATGGGCGATCTGTGTGGAAACAATCGTCGACTTTATGGTGTCACGTGTCCTCGAAGATGACTTGGTAACAACAAACGCCCAGTTGCTATCGAAGAGGAAATCGCGATTTACGACACAGAACTCGTTACGTGCCATGCGAGGGTTGGAGATGACGTGTCCCCTGGGGGACATCAGCCACCAGCCGTGCTAATGTTTCCAATAACCTCCGTCCGAACTGAGATTATAAACCCGGGTTTTTAACTGTCCACCAAAGGCTTTTTTATGCCACCAGTGTTGCAAGTTACGACGCAGAGAAAGAAATCCTAACAGTACATTTCTTTTAGTCTGGTTGCCCGCTCTTTCATGAGTTTACTTCCCCTACGTACATGAAGGTTTGCAGTGAAGCCCGACATTTGCAAGTTTCTAATTTATTCGAAATAGGGATTTTTCTGGTTTTCTTGCCGCAGTTTTAATCTTTGCAACAATTTTTTTGCTTTTTGTTACTGTTTATTTAGTCCAATGCAATGGATCATAAAATTATGTTGAGTGCCGTTATCTGCATGTTGGTACAAAGAAGTTTTCTCACCAGATTTTCCTTGAGTTTTTACACTTTTTCTGGTGTCCGTCCGTTGGCTTCTCTGCATTACGCACGTGCACTGCCGTGAAGCAAAAGGGGTAGCTTTTGTGAATAACGCGCAACGATGTCGATTATTAATAACTTTTTCAGTGTAACAAATGTTGTGTCCTTTGCAGAGGATTTTCTTGACTCGACATTTTGTTTGAATTTCCACTTTTTCTCTTTTGAAACATTATTGTGGATTCCTTAAAAAATATTTGTAAGAAATGGAAGGCAAAAAAATTCTAAAAGGAATTAAATTTCGCGAAACTTATTTTATTTACAATGACATTGGGTTACCCTTCTTTGAAAACAAATGCAGAGTTGTGGAATTATCTGACTCATCTACACTTTTAGTCGACTATGTTTCCGTACTTTGCATATTTTGCTTTATTTTTAATTTTTAAATGCGAAACGCGTTCTGCCTTTTCCTGAAACTACTTTGGCCCAGTTTGCATTTTCTTTTTACATGTAAGCTTGCTTGTGTTTAACATGGGGAAAATGATTGAGTGCTAGGCTACAGAAGTCAGCATAAATGCTATGCATTTTTTACATGATGTATATTTGAAAAAGAATAACGGGACAAAAAATAACAGATCAATGAATAAGTAAGTTTAAACAGATAAAATGAAATTGAAAAATATAGATATCCAGACAGCCGAATATTTGATAACTTGCATTGAAAAAATGTTTCACTGGAGATCATTAATTGCTGTCACCTGCAGGGACCTATACAGCCATTGTATCAAAAGGGGCCAGGGTAACCTCAATTAGGGCGTCATACAAAAACCAGCTGACTTTATTATTAAAGGGATTTTGAGGGAAAATTCAAAATTCGGTAAATAAGAGAAGAGGATTTAAGCAGCTGATCATCAGCATCACTGCATTTTTTAAATAATGCCATGTTCATTGTCTTTCTGCATGATATTCCTGTTATTTTGAAAGCTGATTCAAATTAAATTCCGGTTTTTATAAAAAGAAAAGCCACTCTGGTGCACATAGCTAAAGATGGTTTCTTTTTTAGAAAGCCGTGTTTCGATTGCATGACTTTTAATATAAATGCTCTACAATTAAAAATTAGATGTATTATTTGCAATTTCTTTCCCTTTACCCTCGAATGCTGGTGTTACCATGACCCTATATATGCCTTGCATATAGATAGTATATGGAGGGATTTTGGGACTTGTCAGACTGCAGGCGGTGTTTGGAGCTTGGGTTGGCGGTGTTGGTGACTGGGTAGAGTGTGTTCGCATTTGACGCGTTATTAACGAAATGGAAATCGATGGGAACGGCAAGTCGATCTGGTTGGTGGCAGTGAATACAGCAATGAGTATTTCTCGGAGGATAACAGCTGCGTTTGATGTGAGCCAAATGCGCTTTGCGATCGTCATCAGGTGCGTTGGTTGGCCAAAGGGCGCTCAGCTCGCAAATTGATTCCCCAGGGTCACCCCTGGTCTATCACTCAAACTACGCCTCCAAACTTCATGCTAATAATTGCATTCCACTTGATTTCCTTGCCATACACTCCCATTTATCCGAATTTCTTCACTCCAACACTTGGCCCAGTGAAAAACCTCAGCGCAACTCCAAGTTGGCACCAACTATGTTTACTCTTGGTATACACTCTGTATACAGTAGCCCTAATTTGTTCAGAATTGTTTTGTGACCGTGTAGATTTCTATCTTATGCTTTTATACGTGTTCAGTGAACCGCTTACAAATGATTAGGAATTAGTAGAGGATACAATGAATGTCGATAAGTGGGATTTATGCAGTAGGGGTTATATCAGTTTGGAAAGAGTTTTGAATTAACAATCGATTTTGATACTTTTGTTAAACCAATGAGCTATATACTTTGGTTAAACACTGAAATGTTAAAAAAATGCACGATTTTGACGGATAGGGAACTGGAATTCATAATATTTGGAAGATCTAGATTATAATAAAAATATTATTTCACTTCAACTGATATTAAATATTCTATTTTTGGTGTAAAGTTTCAGCATTTCTATTGTTAGGAGGCGTATTTGGCAGCTATTTGCAACCATGGTAAACGTACCAAATCAGTTAATTATATATTATTAATTCACTTCCTACTCACTCGGATCCTGTATTTGATTTCCCCTGCATACAATTGGTCACAATTTGGACAGGCATTTTGATTAGGCTGTATATCAACCCTGATTACTTACTCAACTCGCATCCCTATTCCGGATCACTGAAACTGCTGTTGTGGATGTTGAGGATGTGGATGTTGAGGATGTCTCTTTTACTTGTTATTTTGGTTGGCTTGGCAATAACTCCAAGAAATAGCAAACACTACAGTGCACCTAATTTGTCTGTTATTATAAAAGTTTCTCAACTATTTATCTCTGCCCAGTGATGCATCCAGCCCCTAGTAGCCCCATATTGTGGTGGTATACATTTGGAGCGGTTGTTTTTTAGAAAAGAATCATTTTTATTATCCATGATGAATGTGATGAATGTAAGGAAGTGGATATTTCCGTATATTGTGCTATATTTGTCGTTTTCGAACAAGCCTGTGAATGATGGCCGGATTATGGAGACAAATTTGCGAATCAATCTTAGGTATGGAACTGATCCCTTTTAAGAGAATGAATCAATAGTGGAGATATGGAGGCCGGTGATGGTGTCAGATGCGAAGTATGAAATGCACTTTATATGTGTATAGGCAATATATTGTGTACCTATTGGCAATATAGACTGAAAAAGAGACGTTGTGTGGGTGTGTATGTGGATGATTTTTCCTGTTGGTTCACAATTTTATAGCTTTTTATAACGTTTGAAAACATTTGGGAGGAAGTCGGTAGCTAGCTTTTATTTGCATGGACTATTTTTATGCGATTTCTCAGGAAATCCGTCGCTTAATCTCAATTTGAATGTTTTCTTCTGTCCGATTTTCATGCGCAAGTCGACATAAAACCATGGCTAGTTAGTTTCATGACGCTATTTTATATCGGCCATTATATAACGAACGACGCCATCTTGAATCGTCTCAACTTTCATCAACTTTTCTTCGGCAACACTTCAATAAAATTAGTAGGTCAATGTTTAAAATTTCTGTATGCTATACAATGGCTCACAGTTTCAGTTTCGCATAAAATAAATGTTTGATGAACTGACTTCGGTTGATGTTGCAGTAGCTAGTCTAGTATAACAGTTTTGTGGTCATTGTTCTTCAAGTAAGATGCAATTGTTGGAATATTTATCGATTCTGAGCTGGAAATAGTGAAGATCATGCATCTATTAATTTAGTGTTATACATTTCATACTTTTTAAGAGAATGTGGATATATTAGGGGAGACCGGGGATGGATGCACCACTGGGTATTATGCACCAGTCGATCTAGCGTTAAAACCACGTTTCTAAA
>JAQFZQ010001009.1:0-23361 GCA_034696005.1 Glomeris marginata
CCCTGCGGCTGACAAAAATCACAACCTGTCTTACTATTCTGCCCTACTCAACAAATTTAGGGAAATGATTGTCTTAGCGATTAAAAATAAGCAAAAATACCCTGGAACTTCTCCTTTAAGTAATGCTATATAAAAAGCATGAAAGATGGAATTTTGTACAAAAATTTAATATCTGGTATTTTAGGTTTAAAGGTTGCATAGTTTTGACATATTTTATAATTATAAAGGAGAAGCAGGCAGTCACATGTCATAGTCGTTTCGTACTCCACCCTTTAGTTGCATGCAGTTGGGACGGTGCGGTTTAATGAATTTTTGCGGATGAAAAATCGCTCACAAAAGCCTTGCCGGAAGTTAGTGTGGATGTTCTCGTTCCATGATGGTCGAAATGATCCCCGAGGGCACTTTGCTATTTACTCACGGTCATATGCGGAGTGTATTCGCACTGCTGCCACCATATCCAATAATTTTACTGCTGTGTAGTTAGTTGTTGGAGCGTCACGTAGTAACATGTACTACTACTATTCGTCGACTCATCAGAATCGATAGCACCAAGTTTCTCCCTCTACACTATTGTCAACCACAATACCATCTAAAACTAATACAACTCTTATGTAACATTTGCTCAATGAATAAACAAAATTGAGTAGTGCTCAAATACCACACTCCAATGACAATTGTAATTTACGGACAAGACTCTAGGTTCAAAAATTAAATCGATCAACACATATTTGTAAAGAAAATGCTAGTGCTGATTATAATAACACTCAAAGTACAGTAACATGCATCATCATGCATATAAGTATGCAGTGTATATGGCTATCCAGGAGTTCAATGAAGTGCCCATAGAATGAGGTAAAAACTACATGAAATCATTGTTTGAATGTTATAAGGCAGTTGGTGAAGACAGTTCTGGAGATTCAGAGGTTTGTTTTGCAACTGTCAGTTGCAGAGAACAGCGAGTATAGTGTATAAAATGAGGTCTACATATTAAAACTGCTAACAGATATAAAACCGATGAGACATAAAGCCACAATAAAAGAACTGAACATTTTATAAAATGCTGGGCTTCTCTGCATGGCCTAGCTATTAGGATCTTTGCAGAAAACTTTCAAAGAGCAGCAACAAAACCCATTTGAAAGCCTGCTTGTGAATAAGTTTGCACCTTCTATTAAAAAACAAACAGTAAACAGTGTAAACGTACAGATGCATTTTCAAAAATTGTTTCCGGATGCTTCCTCAATTGTTTATGAAATTCACCGCTACTGTTATCAAAATATGAATAGAAACTATAAATAAATAAGTATGGCTCCGAGCATGCATGTTTTTTAAGTACAGTCAATATACATTTTATAAAAATGGTAACATCATTTTAACATTCACTTTTGCTTTTGTTTGTTATTATGGAAGAGAGCAGTAAGTGGAAAGTTCAATTCATGCCTATCACATTGCATATGACATAACGCCATCTAACGTACAATGCTAATACTACAGAACTTTTAATTCATATGGAACATTTTATACTAAATTAAACAATGTACTGGTTTTTAAATGAAATCCATTACTATAGCAAATGTTAAGGCATCCAAAAAAGCTGAATAATATTTTTATTTTTATAACGACAGTCATAAGAGTTTGTTATAGGATAATTACAATTATCATGCTGAACAGATGTATTAAAATCGTATAATTGCATTTTATTATACATTTGTTAATGGATTGCTTCCCATTAGCTATTTACAAGTTTTATATTGCCAGTGGACACTTTTTTCATAACAGCAAAATTAATGGATATTTAAAAAGACGATTAGTGTCCTATATTTCTTCATTATTCCTGAAATTTCGCAATCAATGCCTTCGTAAAGTACACCCTAGATTTTAATAAAAGACTAACATTAAAGTGTGCAAAGTATGGTAAACATTTTTATAAAGGTTCTTCGCTTGCAGTCACGTCCACCTAATCGTCACATAAGCCATGATTTATATAGAATACTTTGCTTATTAAAGTTTCTTTGGAAATATATTTTTAAAAAAACACATTTAGGCCTGATATTGTACTATTAGTAATATTAGAGATGGCACACCTTAGCAGGAACTGGAGGAAATTTGATGTTACGATGTCAAGGGCCAATTGTAGCAAGAAGGAACACGGTTGTAAAAATTCTCATTTATCGTCATTAGCGCTGCAATTCTGGCAAGTGGCTAAGCGTGCGTGAAAATGACCGCATTTATCAAAAATGTTAATTCCGCTAAGCTGCGTATTCTGACTATTTACCAGCGAGATTTCGCTACAAAAGGAGTTATAGTTTTTACTGTCAGATCATGGTCAAAACGCGCGTGTCACATGTCTTATTACGGCAATTATTTCCTTAAATGCGGACAGACGAAGAAAAACACGAAAGTGCAATACAGTCACGTAGAGAAACTCGAGACAGCATCATGACTATTGTTCGCTAACTGGAATAAAACGTCGTTGATGCAATTAAGGCAAATTTGAATTAACCTTATAAGGGGTCATCCATACAAGACCTTCAGAAAAAATAGGGGAATCGGATAATAGGTAATGTAAGGGGTGTATGGTACCTGGACATACATTTTTTGCCATAAAAATGAAACATTACTCCCAATATTAACGTAAAAATTATTATTTCACCAATGATTGGTAGATAGTGTCGAACATCTTGTATCCCTTTCAATTACACTAAATTCTAATTAATGTTCCGCATGGTTTGTCCTTCATACACGAGATAAAAGTGTTGCTTGCATGACCATTTTCATTGTTCTGTCATTGGCTGAAAAAACGTTCGAAAAATGGCGTCCTAAGTGGAAAAACTTGTTTTCAGCCAATCGGATTGCATAATCTTCCCCACTTCAGCCTCCATCTTGGCAATGGGAGGTGCTTAGTGAAAATGGTCAATTATAAACTCGATTTTTCAAAAATTGTATTTAAGACGCATTAAAATAATATTTAATTTGCTTACACGGAAGTAAATTCGAGAGAAAACAATTAATTGACGCTCTTGCAGTATTTTTTCTGGCAGCATCTACACATTAGTATTGATGCATATTAATATAATTATACACAATTAGCCATACTGGTATCAAAATTGTCATTAAAGTTTCAGGTGGAGTCAATTCATTTGAGGGTGAATGAATGTTAGCGGCAAGCATTACTGTAAATGTTCAATAACTGTATATGATAAATAACAAATTAGCATTTTCGGCTTATTAAAAATCGAAGAACAATTTATCAGAGGGCTTTTTAAAAATTGCAATCTGAATTCAAATTCATATTGATGCCCACTGTCTCAAATGCAACTCGTAAACTAAATACATTCCTCCTATAATCTGGATGCCGTTCTCTTTATCAGCTACAAATTAACAAATGTCTTTTTGCTCCTGCAGCGTGCCAATATAGGAGGAAATATATCTTTATTTACAGGATTAAGATATGCAGCTTTAATTATTAAAAAATATTACTGTATTATTCTACATTTCGAGAAATTGTATTGATGTTTAGTTAGGAGGAAAAACAAAATGAAGATCAATAGGTGGAAAGAGTTTGGTCCTGTGATATCACAATGCAAGCACTATATACATTTATTTTCATTTTGTCTTTTTATATATAGTCAGTAGTCTAACTTCCCAGCGATAAAAATGAGCAGCTTTAGCTGGGGAAAAATTTCATTTCTTCAATATGAAATCCCCCGGTGCCCTATTATCATTATTCTTTAAAAGGATGAATGAGCGATGAAGTTCTTATGAGCAATTGAAAGTATTTTGGTGATAAAAAGCAGCGTGGAAAAAGGAAACCAAAATTTATTTTTGCATCGTAAAGTGCTGGCAAATTTTAAACGCTATGCACAATTGAGCAACTAAATTAAATGCTGGCAAAACAATTCGGCAGAGAGCATCTCAAGTACATTATAATAGCATTAAAGGGAATTATCGCTTACATTTACAAGATTATAGGTGCATGTTAAATAACAGTCCAGTTATACTTTACAATAATTGAAAAACCAGACAATAAACTGCGCGGGCAAAACCACCAAATACAAAATGTGCAATTTCTTGATCCTATTGAATAATTTTCACGATTCATCTTTCACTGTAAACTGAAAGGATTTGGAGAGGAAATGAAAACGTATGGCAGCACATTAACTTCGTTTAAGGATCCACAAGTAAAATCAATAACGATAAAATTAGCCAATTTAAATTGCGTTGATCTCAAACATTAATTCGACATTGTGAAAAATCGTCCAGATTGAAGATGAATAGCAGTAAAACTTTTTTTCGCAAAAGCCTGCACCAGATAGAATCATGAGTCGACTATCTTTGTCGTTATAAAAACCGATTCAATTAGAATCTGGAAATTCGAAGACATATTTTGAACGAGTAAAAAAACCACAGCAATAAAATTACGACAAAGTGAATCATAAACCAGCCGAAATATAATTGCCAGCTATACAGCCTCTAATATCTAAAGTAATTATATGACTATTTCATTTCATGAAACCTCTCCCACGGCGATAGTTTGCATTGCAGTAAACTCAAATAAAGCGCGATTCCCATAATGGAGACTGTCTTTATAATTTTACAGCTCATTTTAAGGACATGGAAATTTTTAGTTTCAAGTGTATCAAATAATTGGATAGGGCCTTTGAGTTCAATTGGCTTAATTGATATAAGACGTAATCTTGTGACATTCATAATTTTAAATTGCCACGATATATTGCGAAAATACTGAACATTTTGAATAGAATTCTTTAATGCAATTTCATCTTCAGAAATGCATTGCAACACGAGTGTGCAAAAAATAAGAAAATCATCTCTCTAATGCAATTAAGTACCGGTTTCTACTTATGCATGGCATCAGCAAGTGGCAGGCAGCAAGCAGAAATAATTACACGTTTATTATTAACAAATTAGACTTGTATGCTTAAGAGTAGGTAAGTATTATGCATATTGCTGTATACAAAGGGGTCAAAAAGTTCTATAAGAAACTTCTCAATCATCTGGTCAAATTATGTAGGACTGGCACTTACTCTTGAAAATTGTATGTACTATACTTTCCTTAGACCAGTTTTGATTTTTAATCGAGTATAGTCCCTGAATCTAAAATAGAAGTTAATTCATGATTCTGTATGCATCATAAACTAAACTTTTCCATTTCACCTCGCACACAGCTAGCACGAGTTTACCATGTAAAATAATACATTCAGACTTCAGGCTTCATGCCGAAAGTGACAATGGTAATGGGGTTTTTCGCCTCGAGGACCAAATGCATCCTGCACTGCATCGAGTACAGAAATGCTGTGCATTTGGATATGGCTTTTGTGACGCACGGATGGTGGCGGAAGAAATTTATGTTGTCGTACCGGAAGTGCTGGTGGTAGTGGGTCCTAAAAGCATGTCCGAGAACAGGAAATGTCTCAAACGACATCTTTCAAGTACCTAGTCAATAAATGCACAGGCTAAACAAGTCACATGTAGGTCTCTCATTTACCACACTCTTCTCAGCAACGAATAAGATTAATTTTCAAACACACTTCCGCAAACATACCACAAATGATAAGTGCTCATTTAGTACATTTTCCACAATTCTTCTAACATAAATAGCAGTATAGAATTTTTGCTACATGGCGCAAATAAAGTGTCGACCAAATCAAGAATGACAATAGTTACACTAGTTGTAACAACAAATATAATTCTATTTGAATATGCAATACCACTGTATACAGGTGTTACAGGCAAATGTGTCACTCAGGCTGTGATGCCATTCCCTAGGCCATGGCATCACAACTTGAATCTCATGGCAGTGGCATCACAACCTGGCATATTGCAGGCTGTGATGTCATTCCCTGCACCGTGTGTTCACAGCCTGCAATAGGCCAGGTTGTACAATGTATAACAAATTATGAAACTTGGTACTAATACTAAACGATGCTCTTCAACTTTGAAATTTACACTAGGGCTCTAATGTGAATGGTTGCAAAGATTGACCTTGAAGAACTTTGTCAAGGTCAATGAAAGTTGGGTTTCCGGATTCTTCTCAACATCTGTATACACATATAAAAAACTCAACATTTTTTATCAAAGCCTGTCAAAAGTAAGGGGGGGGGGGTCGGACTTCAATGAATCACCCTGTATTTAGATGCTCGAAATTATTGTTCTTAAAAAGCTGGTGTACTTTAATTGTAGATTCTTTATTGTATTGCTTCTTTGCCCTGAAGATGGCTGCGTGCTGCAGTTGAAACATGCTGGCACTTTTTTAATTAAAAATGAACATTAATTTTATGAGAGTTGGATTTATTTGGTTGAATTTGAAGATATCTCATATTTCCACACCCTATAATGGATTTTAATTATGGCTGCCATTGTTTGTGTGGGCAGTGTGTATACATACATACATACTAGTATAGTATACATTGTCCTGCAGTATTCTTCTATGAATTTTAAATATGTTGGCCACCAGTTAAAGTTGACTAGAATTTTTTAACCATGAGTGGCCAATATGCACAGGTTTCACTGCATTACTAAAAAAAAAATAGTTTTTGTATCTACCGGTAGATGGCGGCAACGGGTATTGATTATCTGATAAATCAACGGGGAAAAGGACGTAAGTTGCAGCGCCGCTGTTTTGATTCAAAAATATCATGAACATTGTCAAGGTTGGTAGAAGAGGAGGTTAGCTCATGCAACATTTCTTGTGCAATAAGTTGCATGAAACTGACGTCACCGGCACCCACTGCTGTGATGATACCATGCATATACTCACGCCGGAGTAAACGTTCCGTTTTCCAATTAAAGGATTAGCTCAGTCCACTATTGTCGTCTTTTGTGCTACGGGGTTACGAGACTTTCACCAATTAAAATTGAGGGGGAACGTCTCGTAACCCCCGTAGGACAAAAGACGACAATAGTGGACTGAGCTAATCCTTTAATTGGAAAACGGAACGTTTACTCTGGCGTGAGTATACATTCAAAGTCCAAAGCTCAGATGATTGTAGAATTACATGCCCTGGGGCGCTGGGTTCCAGTGACGTCACTGAGAAAAGTTGCATGAGCTAACCTCTCCTTCTACCAACCTTGGTGCCATGCACCATCATGGTGGCTGCAATATTGATCACAGAGTTTTGCTAGACATCAACAATAGAAGAGACAATTTCTAAAAAGAGCTAAATCACAATTTTGCAATACTGCCAAATACTACAGCTTAGCATCCCTTATCAGGAATTCTAAAATCGTAACCCTGAACACCAAAATATTAATGATTTTTGTCACTTTCAGGGTCTTTTAAATTAGGCTGTCCATATAATAATTGTATCTGTTTTCCAGAATATTAACTGTATGCACGCATGTGATTTTATTTCGAGGTTTCGAAATACTTAATGTTTGCTTTAGCCATACTTGATAATACCTGTTCCTTTTTAATTAATTCATACATAATACTCGCAGACCGCGGGTCTGCGAGAGGTTAGGTTAGGTTAGGTTAGGTTAGCTGCGGGACTGCGGGACTACGGGACTGCGGGACTGCGAGGCTGCGGGACTGCGGGACTGCAGGACTGCGAGAGGTTAGGTTAGGTTAGCTGCGGGACTGCGGGACTGTTGGACTGCAAGAGGTTAGGTTAGGTTGGCTGCGGGACTTCGGGACTACGGGACTGCGGGAGTACTAGGCTAAAGTATAGTGGTTCTACAAATCCAGAAAATTCCAAAACCGCCGCTAGGCTATAGTGGTTCTGAAAATCCTAAATGTTCGGAAATTCTCATAAATGTCATAGAGTATAGTCCATGGTGTCAATATTTCAAAAATTCCAATCTAAAAATTCCAAAATCGCCACCAGGCTATAGTATGGCTATAGCATAATACGGCCTTCCATAGTAAAACTGATCAACTTGGGTGTGATATGATTTTGCCAATCACAAACGTTGATCAAGATTTGATCACATGCATTGCCAATTTGTGCAATTTTGAAATTATATATTGATTTAGGTATAGTTTCGCAATATAAAATGTCATCTACGCTGTGAAAATACTTTCTTAATGCATATTAACTGGAATTATGCATTGGAACAAAAAAATTCTCGTCTTCATCCTTTCGGATTATGATTATCAGCAAAATGATTGATGACAGGATAGCATGAAGGGAACATGTGGCGCCCTCTAGATATGAAATGTTATTTAACTTGCAGCCAGATCGAAATAAATTTGTGTATCACAGGAAATTCATCGCCATTTTAATCCGGAAGAAATAACTTGTATACAAGCATATTACAGAATCGCAAGAAGTTAAATTTATTTTAAAACATAAATTATCATAACAACTAAAAACATTCTGGAGTCTAATTGAAGGTGCTATAAATATTCATTTTAAATTTAAAAAAAATAAGATAGGACTCATTGCACATTAACAGAAAGGACGTGTATTAGTGTGTTATGTATGCAATTTTTTGTTTACTACTTTGTTTAATGGATTTTACTGAATGTTTCATGTATATGTATACCGGTTTCAAGTCGTTTTCCAATTGCAAAATGGGAAAGTACCTAATGCAATTCTCATCTTATGCCAGAAAGTTGTAAAAGAAGTTTGTGCTAGGATAATCCACTTTCCTTACTGCGTTAGGCTAGCGCTTGATCACGTGATTTATGACATCACCGCATCTTGGGATTCATTTGCATGAATTTTCATTCAACTTGCAATCATCCGTCAGCATTTCCCGGCCCAAGAAAAGTAAAACTGTCGCAAAATGAACATTTGGTGAAAAAGGCGATAATGCAGTTTTCAACTCATAATATTTGTCTAGACTTTGGTAAATTGCTCATATGCAAATATCAGCTTAAAAAATAGCGTTTGTCTAAAATTAGATATTATCTAGGCAAATGTGATGTATTTAATTAAACGCGCAGCTAATTAATTATTCTTTTTATGAAATTCAAAAGCTTTGCAAATTTGTTAATGCGGTTGACTGTACAGAGAACTTTATAAAAACGATATTAATTATATTGCAATAACAAAATTTATTCACTTATGTACTACTGCCAATAAAAAAGAATTTTGCCAAAATTTGATTGACCATTCTTAATATGAGTTGCATTAGTCATATATATGGTTGACAAATATCTTAGATTTTGTATATAACTGAAATAATCATTTTTATACGAGGAGGAACTGAATAGTTCTTTAAAATGTTACTCTGAACATGTACCAGTAGAATTTTCTAATTCAGTAAATATTGTTTTTATGCAGACCTGCCTATATTACAAAAAAGAAAGCGGATTATGATTGGAATTGATAAACTTGTCTTTATAAATAGCTGTCTTAGTTATATTAATTTGCTCTTCGAAATGTATTGCTAATAAACTAATAAAGAATAATGGGAAATATACTGTACACAAAACCCAGATCGATAATCGGCTTCAAAGAACCAGCTTATCACTTGACATGACATTAACGAGGCGGAAGGCAAAAAGAAATATCCTATAGGACAAGTTAGTCTTTTATTAATTAGCTGCGAGAAGTAAATAGGCGAAAGACTTAAAAACTGCGCCATTCCCTCAAAGGCATTTTTTTAATATGGTGAATGAAAAATGTTCTAGTTCGCTCTTGATGAATGGCACATTTAGCCATGCAATTTGTCGACAAATTTCCGCCAACTTTCATAACCGACAACAACTTTGACGTATGCCTATGTAATATTGTGAGCTCACAAAAATGACTTCTATACAAAGTATTGCTGATCGATTTTGCTGCTCATGCGCAGTAGGAGTTCTCTTATACCAATTCATTTGCTGCTGTGCTAGCTGCAAGTCGTATACAAAATGAAATCAATATGTCTACCATATTAATTTTGTATAGTAGCTGGTCATTTCGTATTGAAACTCGATTATTGCATTCACTATTCCCTTGAGAAGGCACCAACAAGTTCCTTCAATCAGTTACTAATAACGTTACGAACTTAACTATTTGTTTTGGCAGACTGAAAAAGAACTAAAAACTATTACATTTTAATTGGTTGCAAACGTTACATGCAAAGTTTAAACACCAAGTTGGTTTTCGACGCGAAAAATGTGCTTTATCTCAACTTTCAGTTCGTAAACATATACATATGAAGATTGAATGTACACAATAATACGAGTAACCATGTAAAAAGGTATTATTTTTATGAACACTACTGATTTAGTCTTTTGGATATTCTCGGAGTAGGCTGCTGGGATGTTGTCTGGCACCGTTATTAGAGTTCAAATATGACGCTAGATGACGCTAGTGAGGCGCGTTTCCAGGAAATATGCTGAGGTTATTTATGTGTGAATATATTTAATCTGCTTGGAAATGACGCTGTCTCACTTCGAATGGGTTTCAGAGCATATAGAGCATTGGCCGCAAATCACAAAGGAGCAACCACAAAAGCGACCCCTTTTGCTTGCCTGCACAACATCGTTGATCAGCTACGGCTCTTTACGACCAAACTGCGAATTAAATGGACTTCTAATTGCCAGTTTGGTTACAATGCTCAGCTGTGTTACAGTTTCTTGTGGTTTGGTCATCGCATTCATTCGTCAGCGGTTCAAATTCAGATAATGTGCACCCAATGGCTACAATTAATTTGAATTATTCCAATTCTTAATTATATTACTACAACAAATAATCCCGCATATATCTGCATCCAAAGTAGTTAGTTATATCTGAGTTCTGTTATAAATAGTAGTACTTTTTTGGTATATTTAATGTGGGGAAAATTTGCTTGTTAATATATAAAAATGGTAATGGATGCGCATCACTAATTTATTTCATAAAATGAAAACTTGATTTTCTCAAAAAATTATGTTAACACGATTATACAACAGTTATTTTAAATTTTGTTTCTAAAATTTTGTAAGTTTTTTCCTATACATAGCATTTTGCCAACCATATAATGCAATGATCAATATTGTTGACTACGATTGTTACCAGCATTTACATACTTCATGGCAACAATATAGCGGCGCAAATTGTATTGAACAACAATGTGCCATACACAACTTTTGTTAGCAAGTTGAATGGATGAAAATTTTAACTGCTGCGTGCACGTGACGATGCTTTATATGCAAACAGTTAAAATTGCTATATTAGTACAACTTCATTGCATTGTTACTGCATATTAAAATTTATGTATTGTTATGCTCAATTTAAAAGTCATTATAAACTATTTCCTCATTTTACCCTTAATGATATCATACAAACAGGATTGAAATAGTATAACAATGCATAACAAATCGAAAACCTGTTATAGTAGAATGCATACAGCAATAAATTAAATTCAGTGACATTCTGTTTTCCTACACATTACTTATTGTGTGATCAGAATAGATTCAAACGAACCAGTTTATAAGTAGGGCTACATTTATGTCACTTTTGTTACATAAAAAGCATCGCAACGAAGTTTATTTCCCGTTTGCCCGTTGCTTTCTCTTGCAATGAACTTGGATTTGCATGAATTCAGGCAGTTTTCGTCAACAAACTGGTAGATATCGAATGTTGGCAAAAAAAAAAGCTGCCTACTTTGAAGCGATGGGGAAAGAACTCAAAAGAAGATTAACCCATATACAACGGTATGAGTAGGGGTATAACTATAATTTTCAGCATTTCGGACCATTTCAGAAGCGTGGCATCATCGCCTCATTAAATCCCACTTAGGTGCCAGACAGCATCCATCGCATGGTAAAATCACGTGACCAAATCCCCCAAATTGAATTCGTGCATTTACCACTATAAAGACCAGCGAGTTTGTGGTCAGGAAGGAAGGACGACAGATATTCCCAATTTTGTGTCCAGTCAACGAAAACTGTTTGTTGCTAAGATTGTTGCTTGAGGCTAGAGTTGGATTACCAAGTTTGATAATGAGATAACTAACGACCCTCCAGGCCATGCATTTATTTTTGCTTTAACGTCTTCTCCCCGCTGGGAAGCCAACATCAATCAATACCTTTTGCAACGTCACAATGAAACAACATACAAGACATTTTATCGAAATTTATGTTTTCCATAATGAACAAGTTTCCTACTAAATGAAAGATGGAGCTAGAACCGTATCAATGTCTGCAATCCAGAATAATATTACTGATGTACTGCAAACTGCTGAAAGATGTATGGTTAACATGTTATATTTATGCTTCAACCGTGAATTAATGATACAAATGTTCTGCCAATTATGATGATTAATATAACGCAATCCAGTATCCTTGGTATTCAGCTAGCTTCTGACCAGATCCGCAGGGAAATGTTTAATAAACCCATTTGGACAAATAGCATTTACTCACAGCATATTATTCGGATATCAAAGCGCAGATATACTCAATATATATGTCACTGAATATTGTTGAAAAATGAAAGATCATTTCTACATTAGGCAAATAATATGTACAATAGGAAGCAATATTGGAGGAATACATAAATTCGTTAAATAACAAATACTGTTTCATATCTCATGGATGAAATAAAGTGCCACTACTTCAATTTCTATTTTTCGGATGACAAAATCAAATGCAGTTTTGCAACACTTCCATTAGTTATTTTGTATTTTTATTTAGCTCGTAAGTAATTTACAAAATGATGGACGAACCAGATATGTTTCAATTTTCTTTTGCAGGAAATACTTTACAATTTGGCATAACTTCTAGAATGTAATTGTACATCATTACTAGGTACCTAAATTGTAATAGTTTTACGTTTAATTTAAATTATTGTATGTAAGCCATCTCAGAATACATGGATAAAAACCATTATAGCAAGCAATTTTATTCCCTTTAAGTGGTGCATTATAAACTATAGTGTCCATACGCATGTGCATTATACAGATTACAAAACTTTTATTAAATTACAGAAAGCAAGTTATTGCAAAAAGTATTATGTATAAATGTGATTTCTACAATATAAGTCGTGTTAGAGTACATCATTACGTGAATGGTGCTTTTTAGAATCGATCAGTAAATGTCACGGACAATATTTTCTTAAGAGGCCATGCAGAGGAATGTGAAATCCGTGTAAGAATAACCGCAAGGCCCATTACATTGATCGGAAAGCATCTGCAACAGCAAGGCCATAGGGCAATCGAACTACGTAAAATTGGCCAAGTTTGATATTTCATACGTACTTTCTCAAAAAGCCAAAACTTCCTTTACAAATATCTAGTTAAGCTAAAAGCAATGTAACTTAATGTATCATTATTGAAACTCGAGGCAACATGTCAATATATATAAGTTGCCATTTTCAGCATATTTCCCTTTAAAAAAAAAAATCCATTTGGAACAAGGGTCTGTTTGGAGAAACAACAGCAAATAGAGTGCAATCCGAAAGGTACACATTGGTTTTGCCTCAAGTGTCCACGTTTGAAAACAACCTCATACAAAAAAGAGGAAAGCATTCTAACCCTTTGTTGCTGTTCTTTGGATGTGCTTGTGGGCACTGAAGCTGCATGAGACGCATTCATTGAAATAACATTAAATGCCAGATTAATAAAATAATCATGCAGCTGGAGTATCCGGTTTAAAACCGCAAAATCCTCACTGATCATCATTTTGAACAGTTTTAAATTAAATAGTCTAACACAAAACGACGATATTATTTCGACAATTAATAACAGCCTCGAAAAACGGGTATCCTTCAATTGAATTCTGGGGAAAATAGTGTGTAATGGGGTATGTAAACAAACGTTAATTTACCCACAGTAATGTATATGTTTTCTATATGCAGTTGCCATACAATCATGTTTAGCAGCAAAATTGATAACACCGTTGCTATGTTAAATGCAGGAAAATTACCAGTAATTTGCAATTATTTTGTCATTATTCACGTTATGCATGGAACGCGGCTCATTACATGGTAATAACACAGTACTTAAATGTGTTATTTTGTCGATTTTACCTAATTGCTGTGTGATATACTGTACTACAAAATGACTGCTGTTAAAATATTATAGTGAAAATATTATAGTGAAAATATATATCTAAATCCTGTTACGCCTCTGCATTATAGTTTTCTAATATCCTTACTACAAATACGTATTCACATATTAACGAAACTTAGTTATCACAAACATCTGAAATATTATCATATACTCTTAATGGATTTTATGTATAACATCAAAGAATTAATATAAGTTTTCTTTACAACCTCAATTTATGAACATCTGACATTGCTATTATGATTGTGATGAATTCTCCATTATTTAAACGTACTTGTTTGCAAACATAAGAACATTTTTAGTCGTTAAAAATTTCTCCGTATAGCATTAATTTGAAGTAGGTAATAATGCTGATGAAAAGATTAGTTGAGCACATCAAACAATATATGGGTGATGATGATCTGGGAAATGAAATGGGGACTTTTTAATGCATGGCTCCTTACAAAAATCTTCTCTGTGGGATGTTTGGAAATCGATAGAGAAATTGCATCAGAAATAACTATATATATTGTCCTAATTTAATAGGTTTGTGACATATAAGCCGCAAAACATCTGTTGGAGGCCATATCCTTGTGCAATATCCGATGAGATAGCTAATAAAAGACTTATAATGGACCATCTAATCGGACATGACGCACTCCAGTGCTATGTACGAAGTTATTTTGGACTGAGAAATTGGTCTTCTATGAACCACCAACATAGCTTTAGAAATAAACACAGGGTATAAATCCGTAATTCGCTGCAACTCAAACTTCAAATTCAAAACTCCTAAAACCCACATAAATATTTATGCCACTAAAAAAGTACACAACCTAAATAATTGTTATCATTCCGCCTCAAAAATCCACAGAATTATTGGCAAAAGCTAGGAGTTTCCATATGAACCGAAGAAAATATAAACTATAACATCTGAAAAATCAGTATAATAAGGGTTTTGATTCTGAGATTTACTGCTAGATTTCTAATAAACTCCAGCCCAATGTTCTCCTTCACTATACACACAATTAATCACCTTAAAAGAAATGTTAAAATCACACATAGCACCATGCAACCTCACATGGGTCATAAAACTAACCTCAGTCACTGCTGCTCTTACACTGTAATACCACATCAAATTGTGAGTCATGTGTCGTTTCCAAAACGGAAAAAGTTCTAGGTACGCTAGAGAGAATATTATCTCCCAACATCCATATTTTTATGATCCTATCCCTGCTGTAATGTAGTAAGGTTATAAGAAAGTCTATCCGGTAATACTGACTTCCGGTCAGAGGACAACTAATGCTATTAAAAGAGGTCGCCGCCAATATCTCTCTCTCTTTTGATCCTGAAGATCGAGGTAGGTATAGATATTGGTCCTTGCCATGACCTAATTGCTCACTAAATATCGCTGTACCTTTTTTCCTGGAAAATGGATAAACTTCCCCTGTAATATGGGCCAATAAAAAAATTCGTCTAAGTTAGGTTGAGCAGCTAGTAATAAGAAATGAGTCTGGGTAGAGTGGTTCGGTATATCAAATGCGCAGAAAGTCGAAAGGTTTATCGACGCTCTGCAGCCAGCTTTTTCCCCATTGCAAACACCATTGCGCCGAATCCCTTGGGTAAGCCACATTTACTTTTTGCTATACCTAACTTGCCCCTTACCACAAACAGAAAAAAAGTGAGAACAAAGGACAAGCAACAACTCTACCAACTTTTGGACAACTGCAACTGCATGATCCCTAGAGAGTTTGGTCAGAAATGCATTTAGCCACCAAAAAATTGAGTGTAGTTGTAAACTTCAAAAATGTTCAATAATTTTCGCTTCCATCTTTTCAATGTTTGGAGTACTAGTGAAACAAACTTGAGTAATGTAAAATACTACACAATACTTTTCCTGACCTACAAACCTCCGGATTTCAATGGCATGTAAAACATTGATTGCATACGGTAGTATAGGTACTTGTTAAAGTGAAATTCATAAATTTCTTAATTTATTTAAAGAAATGACGATCGAGCAACACATTTGATTTTGTATATACTTTGATCTGCATAACTTTAGTTCGGGCCGTTCAAAATAATTACTGAATTAATTAAGGCACATAATCTAAAATATTTAATTAGATTAATATTTTAAGGACTGCATCATTTGTCTTTGTTTCCAAGAAAATCTCAGATAAACAATACCTAAACTTTAATGAAATATATCGTAAAATGAAGAAAAAATGGAAGCATCCAAGTATGCATTATAGCGTCTCAAGCTCGCCAGTCAACATGTTTTCTGCTAAACCAGAATAAACCTAGCAAGATATTTACGCAGTGAACTTCAAAATATAGTTTTCAAATAGCAATACGCATATATGTAGCAGAAGCGAAATATAGATCGCCTTCAATCAATAAACTGAAAATTTTAAAAAGGTAAACGTATGTACAGTCTGAATGTTCACTTCCTTGCTCAAGATAGGCTAAAACCTACATGTGCAAACAATATATTCCATATTAAAAAAGGAAAACTAAATATTTTACATTTCAGAGTTGGTTCTCTGAAGTATACGTATATTCAAATAAGAGTTTCAGCATATTTTCCATCACAAGCTCGTAAATGGATTTGAAAAAAATTAATCGATTACATGTACCTATATGTGTCTATCGATGCAATTAGTAGGATAACCCTGAAGATATAATTGTTATAAATACGTACTAAGGAAACTACAATATATCCACCTAACATTAATAAAGATTCCATATCATGTATCAGACGCAGTTAGAAAATTATTCAAAATAATATAGTATAGCCTATCTGCTCTCTATTTGAAATCGTTACCCG
Organism: Glomeris marginata; assembly: GCA_034696005.1. Lineage (NCBI taxonomy): Eukaryota > Metazoa > Arthropoda > Diplopoda > Glomerida > Glomeridae > Glomeris > Glomeris marginata. The sequence goes on from JAQFZQ010001009.1 coordinate 16,742, forward strand.
TATATGTAATGCAAGAACATTATCATATTTACAACAGATAATATGCATAGGAACAACTGCAATAAAATTGAATAAACAAAAACAAGCAAAGTAGACTTTTAAAGTTCCTTTTTATGTATATCATATAGGTCTACTGCAATGTCAATTTGAAGGAGTTAAGTGCTTATATACTACTGGTTTAACGATCACCAAATGTATTTACACAAAGACATAATGCACACCGGGAAAATAATATTACATATAAAAATATACAAAAGTATAGAAGTAACTACGGAATTCATCGATTCGCTAGCATGCGAGATCCGATCCTGTAATTTTAGTTTACTGTCACGACATGCGGTGTGCCATATACTAGATAGACTAGAATCAAACATAATCAATTGTGCATAATATTTCCGGCCATATTCTTCAATGGCATAGGCACAAAGGAAAGTTTATCGACTATAAAGCATGTCAAAAGCAAAGCCGAACTGGTTGATTGGGATTGGATTATGGCATGTGCGTGCAACTAGCAGAGACAAATATAAAAAACATCAAATCGACATGTATGTATGTGTCCTACGTGTCGTCCGAAAAGCCGTTATACAGACGCAATTTCATCGGCATCAAAGACACGAGGACATGGAAGAAATGACATGTGCACAATGGTAACTGCCACCCCTTGCCCAGTGGCCCTATCTCAGAATCCGTCATTGCAAGCCTCTATATAATACTTCCAACGTTCGGTCATCATCTTTTAGCTGAAAATGACCTGCAGCCTCGATCCCATCAATGACCACCGGAACAACATTGACCAAAGATCCCATCCTTTATGTCATACACACATACACATACACCAAAAGCAGGGGAGAAATAACTGCTTCTGAAACCTTAAGACTGATGACTGCCATCCTCCCCCTCCCCAATCTGAGCATTTTTCTCATACAAGAGCCTTATCCTGTCGCTCTTAATATTTATTCTAACAAATAGCCCCAAAAGTACATGGCAAACGTGACATCACGGATCGATGCGTCTGGAAGTGGGAGGGGCTTCTATTGCGATTCGCCTTCAGAGGCCTGAGAGTAATTGCTTTTCTATATTGTGAGGGAGTGTTTCACTATTCATGACAATATAAAAGTCTGGCATTGTGGATTTTTGCAAGCGGCATGCAGCCAAAAAACGCCCAAACGTAACCTCGTTGACGCCAATGACCGTAGCATATTCTCAAAATTTCCATGACAATTTTGCAAACTTTTCTTTGTTTTACCTAATTGGGAGGTGGCCAAAACTGGAACGAATAACTAATGTGCACCAACGCCCTTCAGGCATACATGGTAATAAAATATCCTCATGCTGTGATCCACGTGCATGCTGCTAATTTGCTTCGTAGCCCATTATGTATTCAAAGTTTGACTGTTGCCTACCGCCACTGGCTTGTTTTGGAACATAAAGAGCCAAGTTGGCGATATTGTCTGCGTTCAAAAATTGCACCTGCAATAGCACTTTGCAATTAAGCGGTCAAAAATCCACACAAGCGGGTTTTCATGTATCAACAATCAAAAGAATTTTCCAGAAAAGTTTCCTTACAATTTAAGCCCTGGAGTAAATAAACTTAATTAGCTTCAAAATGAAAACCAGCATGTCTATGCAAACAATATGTTAACGTAAGTCAAAAAGCACCTTAGTACCATTGCAATCCTGCAACGTCCTAATAAATTATATTATAGCTTCATGGCAACATGCCACAAGCTGCATGATTTGTAATTTTTGCAAAATCCTCGATCCCCTTAGTTTCATTATTGCAATTCAATGTTATACAAAGCTCATTTTCAATAATCAGTGGCATAGTACTGTGCACAAGATTACAAGCAGGTTGCCTCCTGTCCATTACAAATAACAGAAAGCTTTACATATCTTACTGTTTCAGAGTTATACGTATGAAGTAATAGAATATTGAAATTAATACTATATTGAAACAGCATTCACATATATCGGAGTATGTTAGCACTGATTCGGTTCAATCAAGAGTATTGGTTATCTGCATTACTGAATTTTACTTGATGGGTTAGGATATTACTGTATAATGAGTGATATTACCGTAGTGATATTACTGTAGAGATATTCAAGGCAATTTCAGAACCAAATAATCCAAAGTTGCAAAATCTGCAACTGTGCACAAAAGTATTTTACAGTCAGCATGAAACAACGTATTAACACACTAAAAGCAGTAGCATATAACTTGATCATAAAGTTGCGCTGCATACACGCAAAACTTTTTTTGCTGAGACCCCCACCCATCCTATGTGAGATTCCAAGCGCGTAAGCGGCTTTTGATGCCATTTTTTTGCAGAGCAAATAAAAATATATATATTTCTTTCTTATTTCTATTCGGCTTTTTTGTTTCGTTGCTTTCTCATATTCCCAACGGGATTCTGAGCGACAAACTTTAATAAATCATCGCGGTTGGCAACGGCAGGCTTCTTTCTCTATTGGCCGTCCATTGTTTCCCAAGTTGAAAGTGAAGAAAGAAGCAGTGAAGCGTTCATGTGGAACAGTTTGCCATCTCAACTCACATGCTGCGGAATTTCCTGTCTAAATTTGCGTCGCTGAAGCCAAAATCGCATCACCTGTAGACACTCCATCAAGTCCACTGCATTACGGTATCATAATTCGCAAGGCAATATAAAAATTGTTACAGGACAGGCAATCTAATATACGAAAGCCTCAGTTTGAGCATTTTTCCTATATACAGTCTTCGTTGAATGGAGACAGTCTCGTATATATAGTCATCAAACTTCGTTCAGGGAAACCACAACTGCCAATCATTTCCAGAAATACGTCTCCACCGTGAGCAGCAAATCAGAGAAAATTGTGGGGCAGTCCATACCTTACGTGATTGCAGATGGAGGGAGACAACAATGTAGAAGAGAAGTCACAGCAATTACTTTGGGGGATTAGGATGAAGAACACAATTTCAAAATGTTTTAACACAAATTCTGGCTTGTGATGACACCACATTTCTCTCAGTGAAACTACATGAATGGAATGGGTTAGCTACCAATTAAGGTGATAGACTCTGGCACAGTTGTGTACATAAATAGTATATATCTAGACGAGGCTTTGACAGCTAAGGGAGGATTTGATGTACAAAGTTAAATTGCATGACAACCATATAGGGAGGGGTGTTGGCCTTTTCAGAGAATTAATACAGGGTAATCATAATTAAGTCTATGTACTTCTGTTGTCATTGTTTTGCCAATTTGAAGATGAAGTTATATGCAGGAAATTCTTGATTTTTAATCGCTGCAATTAGCACCCAGCCTCAATTTGATAGCTGTTAGAGCATGCAGGAATTGATACAAGCTGAAATTTAAGTATGTGTGGATCTTGCAAATAAGTGAATATTTTTAGCAATATATAATTCAATGTAAACGAGCAAATAAATTCTGGTACAATCACTGTTTGAAGGCCATGAAGGAAGCTAAACATTTCCAGCAATGAATATTCATTTTACATCCCCCTCAAACCCAACCCACAAACATTGGATGTAATGCTTATGCAGGCTTATGTACCAGGTACCAGATAGAAAGAGTACAAACGAGCTCAGGCAACAATAAAGACTAGCAGTAAATAAAGCCTACTTTGTTGTGCTCATTGTACCATCGTGGAGATTCGATCACTTGAGCAGTCCTTGTAAGCAACTAATAATACTGAACTCCGCGTGTATACAAAAATCAGTAGCTTAATTTTGTCGATGCAATGAAGTTGGAAATACGCGTTTGCGCCTTCACTAAAACTTCAAATAGCAAAACAATCTCGCGCTGTTTAAATTACAAGAAATAAATCTGGACTAGATTTATACAGCACATGATTATAGGCTTTTGGCATTTGGGAAAACAATTGAAGGACCACCTGTGATGTCACTATAGGCTGAGCCCCTTACCACTAGCTCTTCGCACGTCCTACACTCACAGTGGAGGAAGTGAGCTAGGAGCCATTAGGGAGCCAGAAGGATCACACTGAAGGGAGTATTACCCACAAGCCCTCTTTGACTAGTGCAAAAAGCCACTTTTACAGTTGACATTAGTTTAAAAAGCACTCATTTTATTGAAAAAGCTTACGTAGTCCTCTTATACAATACTTTACATTGGCATAAGCATATTTAACCATTATTTGATCAGATCTTAGTGGAGGATGGGATTAGAACTATGCAAGCATCGCTGCCGGAATTCATATGGTCGTTTTTAATACACTTATATACAGTAATGCATAACAATTGATTAGTATGAGGTCTAAAAAAATTAATCATGCATAATATAATCATGTAATTGATAGGCTGCCCCCATACTTTATTCAGGTTGTGGATCTGATCTCATCTTTAATATTTCGAAATCATTTTTATCTAGTGTGGCCTAATATTCTAAAAGCTGTTATATCCATATGCATGAACAATATAGATACGCAATATAGAGCCAAATCTCATTAAAAAACCTTATAATATATAATACTACTGAATACATTGCACATTGCACTATACACCCAGACAGCATACTCACTGACTACCACCATATGGGCGGTCGAGCAGCCTATAGCAGGAAACCCGATTGTGTACAGTGATTGACAATGAAACTTGATACACAAACGAAAAATCCCCCATTTTTCTGAAGTTGGAGTTAGGACTGGTATATTGGATCTAACAGCTGACAAAGCTGGGAAGGGGATAGGGGAATTTTGCAGAAAGAGCATTTTGTCAACAGGGAAAAGGACGATCTAAGCTTTGGTTAACACTCAGCTAACCAACTTCTCGCGCGAATCAGTGTCATACACATAATGCAGATATTTATTTGGTCCTGCAATAGAGACATCAAATTAATTATCGCAAATGCAAAAATCATGCACTTTTTCACATGTTGGATGCGTCAGAGTTCGCATACAGCATATCCATTTAAAGTTCCCATCAATAGGGACACCTATAGGCTTGTTATACCAAACTTAATTTCCTTAATCCTTGTAAAGCGCAGGGCAGCCTCCATCAGGGGGGATTCTTGCATTTTGAGTGCCCATAGCGCGGTTAGGTGACATTTCCGCCCATGGGTTGATTAGCAATATTTCATTTACTATCGCCCTTCTACCTCCTATGAGTTTGTAATATGTATTCATTAACACCCTGTATATACGCTGTTTTTCCCGCACAGCACAAGATGTGATATCATGCAGGAAAGCAGCGATTGGTTTCAAAGTGTTGCTAAGGGGGCATCCATGCTCATTCAAACTTTCTCAGTTAATGTCACCAATTTTGAAAATAATATTTGCACGAGCATCAGCTACATGCCCTTCACGTTTCCCAAATGCCAACAAAAATTGAGATGTAACCTAGAAAAAGTCTGAGTTCTCTAAAAAAATGTCATTTCCATTCAGCAATATTTCCAGGGCATAAACTGAGGTTTCTCTGTATATTGCACAAAACATAGGTTTCTGTTTTTCAATGTTGAAATTACTAGGGAATTTCATAAAAGTACAGAAACGGAGTTCTAAGATACTGCATGTATTGCTCATCCAACTATGGGATACAATTAGGGTACAAAATTATCGATGGAAACGTAGTATATATATCGAGAACGAGAGAGAACAAACAAGTTCTTCGTCGTCGTTTTCCTGCGACTCATTTCCTACAGATTGAATTATACGATGCCATTTGGTGGGGATGAAAGCGACCAAGACGTCAGCAAGATGCTCAACTTCTTTTGAGTTCTGCCATGCATGAATTCCTTAGAGTCAAAACTCGTTCTAGTCTTTGCCACATGTATAATTCCCAGTAACAATTGAAAGTTTTCATATTTAAGGTCCACGGAGGGCAGAAAGGAAGGGGAGGGTTTGGTTCTTGGCCGTATAAGAAAAGGTAATGACGCCACGGTAAAACTCTTCAACGATTGTGGATTAAGTGTGCAAAAAAGCGTGCATTCTTCACTGAACACTGAGCAAATTATGGTTGTCAAATAGGCTTTTGTGTTTGGGCCAGGTGGTGCAACTTCCTGCGTCAGAGGCGATGTCTTTATTCTCAACTTGAATATTCCCATCCGGAACATTTGCGTTTCCGGTGTGCCATCTTTCAACAACATCGTCATTAAATATGATGGTTCCTTTTTCCTCTGCATTCATCACCTACTTACTGCATGCATATGATATTAAATGCATATTTGTAACATTAATATTTATCCTCACTACTTATAGATTCTATTATTATATATTTACAAATGGCTAGAATACAATACAAGGGTCGATATCATAAACAATCACCTTGCACAATGAATTTTCTTGCCTGCAGCTTATCATGGCAGCAAATAGGACAGCCAATCAGGTGATAGCTTATGGTTTCAACGTTGACCTCGGAATGAGTGTAGGAAGGAATATGGTATCATTTTCTTAGAGTCGTATGTACAACCCCTGGCAAAAAGTGTTTGAACGGAATGGTCAGCTACCAGTAGAGATTTAAACCACAATGACAATTTATGTGGGACATTAATCGACGCAAAACACCAACAAATACGAAATAATTGTAAAATTATGGGCTGAACGTACTTGGCACAAACTACTGTCAGTCACTTGCAGGCTTTATGCCACAACATACAAAAGCAGTAATT
>JAQFZQ010001010.1:0-23358 GCA_034696005.1 Glomeris marginata
ACAGTTTCTTTTTACTTCATCTTTCTGCTTATTGAAGAAAACTGGCAGGTCAAAAACCGTTTCAGTTCACCTTTAAAGCTTCAATCTTGCTTCAATCAAGACTGAGAAATCGACATCGAAAAGGCAATATAAATTTGTTAATGTTTTATTGATATATCGTTAAAGGTGAACTAACAAGGTTTTGCAACATACGCTGAAAAAACTAGCATGTTATTGCCACTAATTTAGGAAAATTGTCTGAAAATTTGAGGCCATTTGAAGCATATAATTATTGAAACAGATATGAATTATTTAATTTCAAATCTGTGGAGTGTATGGGTTAGTATATTGTAAGATACCTACACTAGAGCGTCATTGAAAAGCCATTGGCTGAAACTGCACAGGCGCTTGGCCTCATTGGCTGAAAATTTAAATTTTCCCAAAACAGAACACTGTGACACCAGCGTGTTTAAAAAATTTAAAAAAAGTTTTGTTTGCGCCAATCGTTTTATTGGCAACAATTCTATAGAATTGCACACTTTACAGGGTATGTTATTACAAAACCTTGTCAGTTCACCTTTAAACTTGGATTCTGAGAAATATAGTAATTCAACCTATTCAACTATGAAATATCACAATACTGCTATGTGAACGATATGTGAACGATATGACCCCTTAATCCACTCTTGATATGACCTCGATATGACTCACTGCACTTCAGCAATAATTATGCAACAGACTTGGCAAATATTTAGATTACCGTGCAGAGTGGAAGATGATATTTGTATTTACAATACAACAATAAATATTATCAACACGACTATTTTCCAATTTTTGTTTTCAAAATGTTGACGAAGCTTCAAATGTGCGCATTTATACGAAAAAATTACAACTACTGTATTCGGTATCGCGGTCCATACCTACATACAGAAAATAGCACCAAAATTAAACCATAAAGCTGTATTCATTTACCTAGATCAAAAACACAGATGAATTTACATCGATTTACATGCACGTGTGGTATTCGATGAAAGCGCAGAATTTGCGCAGCCATTTTAAAATTTGGGCAAGCTGGGTGATCACAATCGAACAAATTTTTTACGTAAGCTCATTAAATATAAAAGGACATGGAAAGCATTCCCTCTAAATCTCATTTTCTCAATATATTTCACGTCTTATTTATTAATAGGAAACATACTTACTTTCATTACGCTCAAGAACGTGCAGACAAAATCAAGGTGCCGCAAACTGAAGGAACGCGCGGAAACGGAAACCAGGCCAAGGTCCTACCGGTGCGATACCGGTATTTAGATGTATCGGTATCGATTACGAAGTTTTAATACGCGTTTTAATATGAAGTTTATTATGGCGCTCTAGCTAACATCATACACGTCAGTTCACTCGACTTGCGCGCACGCATGGAAGAATTAATCTCGGTGCTGAAAACCCGTAATAATAATGGTAAATGTTGTTTACATTTTGTTGTTTATAACATTATTTCCCCATATTTCCTTAGACCGGTAAATGACCAAAAATCTGTTGCTCTTTGTATATTTTAGTGGCAAAAAAATCGCCAGAACATTTGGCCGAGGAAGAAAGAAAAGAGTTCGAAAAAGTGTATCGTGAATTGAAGGAAAAAACGAATGTCACATCGGGAAAGCCAAATGACCAATCGCAGATACCCAGATTTTACAGAAAAGTAAGCACATGTGTGGTTTTCCTTTTATGTAAAACTCAAGTATTTATTTCTGTATTAATAGTTGCCCGGTGACGACGAAATACTCTTGCAAAAACTACGTGAAGAAGCTCGGTATTATTACTATAATAATAATGATCCCCCATTTTAATAATGTGCATGCTAATCTACTTGTTGTTAATTTGATTATCCATTACAGGGCAGTATTTTTGCAAAGACGAAGTCGTGAATTGTTGGACAATGAGGAATTAAAGGTTATGTATATGCTTAGTTTAATAATACGTATATTATTAAACTATAAGTTACATTTTGAATTTATAGAATCTTTGGCTGTTGATGGACAAGCAGCAAACTCCTCCAGCCAACAACAACAACGAACAAATGATGAATTACTCAGACTTTGTAAAGGTGGGGGAAATTGCTGGTCCAAAATGCAAGCAAGTGTTAAAAAATTAACTATTGAAACATTATTAATACACATGTGTACATGTACATATATAATAAGCTAAGCTGTACTTACTTTTCAGGCAATTTTTCACAGCCACCGTTTTTGCCAAGCTTTACCAAAAGGACCCATATGGCAGAATTTCCATCATGCATTTCTTTAATTACGTGATGCGAAAAGTGTGGCTACACCAAACTCGCATTGGCTTGTCTCTTTATGACGTTTCCGGTCGAGGTTACCTAAGGGAGACTGTAAGCAATAAATTTGTACAAGTACTGCATACACTTCCTTTATACCAGCCAATTATATGCAGTACATATTACCGGTTGCAGGACTTGGAAAACTATATCTTGGAGTTGATCCCCACTCTTCCTCAACTAAACGGACTAGAGGAATCCTTTCATTCATTTTACGTGTGCACGGCTGTCCGCAAATTTTTCTTCTTTCTTGATCCAATGAGGACTGGAAAAGTGAAAATAATCGACATTTTGGCTTGTAGCTTCTTGGATGATCTGCTAGAAGTAAAAATATTCTCATGTACCTATCGCAAGTAATTCTGTTGAATTAACACATTACGAATTAACTATTTTTAGCTGCGCGATGAAGATTTACCAAAAGATGTTCAAGAATCTAACTGGTTTTCTGCATTATCCGCATTGAGAGTTTACGGCCAGTACCTCAATCTAGACAAGGATCATAATGGGATGCTTAGCAAAGAAGAGCTTTCAAGGTTGTGTTCGTATAGATCCGAAATTTTACCATCGATCATGATAATTATGTAAAATGCTCACCGTAATTACATGTAACAGGTATGACACTGGGACCTTAACTCCTGTTTTCACCGAAAGAGTTTTCCAAGAATTTCTTACCTATGATGGTGAAATGGTAAAGTCAAATTAAAATCGCATATACTATTCATGCACTGTTTGAATTCACATTTTAATATTAGTATAATCCAATTTAGGATTATAAAACCTACTTGGATTTTGTTTTGGCGATTGAGAACAGAAAGGAACTGCAAAGTCTGCAGTACTTCTTCAGGATTCTCGATATCCAGAGCAAAGGATGGTTGGACGTGTTCAGCTTGAATTATTTCTTCAGGGTATGAATTCTGGGGGAAAAAAAACTTACAACATTCCCATAAGTACATCTGTATAATTTACACAATAGGCAATTCAAGAAAAGATGCGTCTTCATGGTCAGGAACCTGTGCCTTTTGAAGATGTGAAAGATGAGATATTCGATATGGTGAAACCGGCAGATCCACTCAAAATCACCTTACAAGATTTGATTAACTGGTTAGTATGCAACCTGAAAATTTCACGTTTAGAGGTGATAGATTACTGGTTTTCATACAATATTGTATAAAATATTCACAGTGGGCAAGGTGACACAGTTGTGAGCATACTGATCGACCTCAACAGTTTTTGGACTTATGAAAACCGAGAAGTGTTGATGACTGATACTCCTGAGGAAGCCGAAGTTTAAATGATTGTGAATTTTGCTGACATTGGTCTTGTTGTGACTACTTTATTACTTTGTTTCTGTGAAACGATTTGGAACAAATGAATGCTTTTAAGTTAAGACCACTGCGGTGAAGACATTGTGTACTGTACCATTCCATTTTAGTTTTAAACGATCAAGTTATAAAATTTTTGTTATCTCACTGTTGACTGGCCACCCTGCCTAAAATAAATTTCACAAAACATGTTTCATAAGATATAAAATGCCTAATTTATTTTAACTATGATCACAACTAGACAAAACATTTTTTACATAGAAACTACATTCGGGAAATCTTACGCTACAGCAGGACTGACTTTGTAATTACTTCCCTTTCCTTTCAGTCTCGTCATCCGAACTGTCGGAAGATGTGCCGGAAGCATCTTTTTTATTTTGCGTGAACTATTGAAATGTAGATTATTTAATAAATAGCAATACAAACGCATCATCAAATTATCTCACCACTGGCATCTCGAATGGCACTGGTTTGCCTTCTTTTACAAACGCTTCCTTCAGTAGGACAACTACCGGTTTTGGCAAGTCACCTAGAGTTACGCCGATCTTTGCCGCATTGTTCACCACTTCCATTGCTTCATTTTGTTTACTTTTCCTTGCTGAACATTTCAAAAAGCAACCATCAGGACACAGGTTGAAAGCAATGGTAAGATTTAATATTGCCGATTGCAACTACACAACATGACTTACTCAAAATCTCCACAAGGCTGCCGTACGCAAGTCCTTTGGATTTACTGCTTAATTTTGTTGGTGCAACAACAGAAACCAGTCTCCTGGCCATTGTTTCCTAAAACCACAAAAAAGGTGTTAAATATAATTATTGTAGTCTTCCTCGCACAATTTTCATTACATTGAGGGATTTCCTGGCTTGTTGAACAATACTCCGAAACAACAATCTGTTTTGCAATTCAGGTACTTTCTGTAAAGAAAAATTAGCACTATAAGCAAAACGTGACCTTGAAAAATTTTCCAGCATAGCATAATTATAAACACCTGTATAATTCCATCAGCTATGTCATAACGCTCTTTCATCATGTGATGCATCCAAATCATGTTCAGCGGAGCAATGAATTCATGCTTCAAATATTCTTGGGCGATTTTATTAACTGCAATAATTTTCATCGATTCAGTATAATTTCAAATTTATCTGAAACAGGTTGTTGAATATGGAAACATACTTCGCTCCAGTGAATCAGGGTGATTATCAAGTATTGAGAGGAAACTTCCAAGGGATAACTCTTCCCTTCCAGCTGGTATACTCTTTTCCCATTGCTCCAGCAGTTCTAAATGACGATCACTGATTTTGGAAAAGTCATGAAAACGAGAAATAATTAAAATGATTCAGTTCAATAATTACAACTGTTTGTTAAACTAAAACCTACATTTACCTTTTAATGTATGCACCAGCTGAGAAATTCCTCAAGTTTATTGACTTCTGGAGGTCAACAGGTAAACTTTGACCAATTTTTCGTACGTCATCCACTTTCCCAGCATGAGAAAGTTTGATGAACAGAAATTTCAGTACATTAGGTACAGGATACATCTGTTTTTCAAGCATCTCTTTTGTGAGTTCAGTGGCTTCATAAAGGCGATCCTTCTGGAGAAGCAACTCAATGACAGCAGATGCCTCGGAATAAGACAACCAATTTCCAACACTTTCAATCCTGCAGAACACATTGCATTTTTCATTATTTTGCACCAGAAATTAACAACTCATATAAATCACATTGCAAACTGACTCGTGTTTTATGGACAATGCAGAATCAATGTCGCCATTTTGGATTGCCTTCATTATGCCTCCTTCAACTGATCCGTATTTGGACTTTAAAACACAAAATCAAAACAAAAACATTTAATTCGGTTAATCACGTATATCTGTATCGGTGAATGAAAATTAACTTACCACGCCTTTGGGTACTGAAAAGGGTATAGGGCGTTTATGGGTTTCAAGGAATTGAGCCAAGTAAATCAAAGTGGCGTCACTTGGCTGTACATTCTCCTCTTGCATCGAAGTCCAAACGCCAAGGGCTTTGTCAGGATTTTCAGCTTTACAGTAGGCACGTAACAAGTGGAAATACATCTTGTCCCTGTCGATGTCAAAGATGTCCCTCGTGATGGTTACCACATTCTCCAACTGCTCCACTTTGTCATCATCGATTAACCGTTCACACAGAATGTCAATTCGGTGTTGGCGTGCTCTTAATCCAGGGGTCTGTTATAGAAATTTCAACTTTGCTCAGTGATTCGTAATATATAATAAACTCAATCAAATTTTGTACCTCAAGAATCTTTTTGGCTTGTTTTATCCTGCCGGCTTCGATGAAACAGAAAGCCAAATCATGGAGTGTATTCATCTCCCCGTGAATGTTCGAACTCAAGTCAACAACTGAAAATAATGAATGCAGTAAATAAAAATGTGTAATAATTATGGATGTACACTTTTATAGATAATTCATTTGACATCACAGTAATTTTAATTGTCAATACGTTTAGTTACCTTTCTGCAACTGCTCGGCATTTTCCGAGCTGATCAGCTTCAAAATGATTTCATTCTTCCACGGTGTGTGCCGAAACAACTTGCAGCATCGTCCAAATTCCTCCACTGCACCTTCAAGATCTTCCCTGGAGAATGTCAAATTTAAACGCAAAAATGAAATCGTGGAAAATAACGTGAATGTATTTACATGGTATAATATAAGGATGCTCACTTCATCAAATGGGATTTTATCAAAGGTCCAAGTAATGCATTAACAGGTTCGATATAACCGCAGGAATGAAGTGCTTCGAACAGCTGTCTGGTGCCTTCAACGTCGCCTTTATCGGCTCTGGCGATTAACAAGTGCCAAGCATTTCTAACCATGTAATCACGGCGATCAGCCCGAACGCTAAAGTTAGTGTGGTGATCTTTAAGTAACGCCACGGCCTCTGCAAATTTCAAAAGGTTCATTTCGTCAATGAATTACTTCTGTAATGGTTTCAAATAGTATGTTGAAGTTTACGAACCAGCAGTTCGGTCATGTCTCGCTAGCAGAGTAGCCAAGTTGATTATTTTATGAGGATCAATTCTGAAACTTGGATCCGACTGATTTCTGATTAAAACCATACAAGAAGTTTTAACTATGCAAATATGTGAGATGTATTATCGCATGATTGTAATCACATTTGTTTCCTTATTGCCAGAGCTTCTTCCAATTTGTCAGTGAAGGAATACATATCCATAAGTTGAGCCAGCATCGCCGATGCATACACAAAATTGTGCGAGTCAAGCTCAGCTTTGATTTCCATAACTCGAGCTAAGTTCTGCAAAATATCAAATCTCATTCTGAAGTTCATCAACTCCTTAAATTATTCATAGATATATACTTACGTTATTGGCACAATGCACCAAAAACAATCGTCGCAGCACTCCACGCGTGTTCATTCCCTTGCTCTGATGGAATATATTAACAAGTTATATTCCAAATTAGTGGAACATATTTTCCTAGACAGTAGGACAGTCTATCGGCATACCTTTAGTTCAAGCAGGTGACTCTCAAGTTCTTCTGCAGACATTTCTCTCTGTAAGACCAGATTATTTAATTCTATTACTGGCTAATACATGAAAAATCTTAATGATTTAACTCACAGGATGTGCAATTGCATCAGTTTCCACTTCGACTGATGGCAAATTCACTTCAGATGTTGCTATTTTCTCCAACAGCTGCAAATGAACATCAACACATAATTGCATTCGGAAGTAACAATAAAATATTGTGATTGCACAGTATTTGTGGATTTGAATATGCAACTTACCTCTGTTACAGCCTCAGGAATGTCCTTAACTCTGCCATGTATCAGTTCGATCGTAGCATGGGAAATTTTCATTCCCTGGTTATAAGAAAACATAAGTTGTTACCATGTAAATAATGCCCACGCTATCATAAGATAGACAAACCTTGCTTGCCAATCCCTTCAAAAGAGGTTCCAACTTTGCTGCATCTCGGTCACACACCGTCAAGAAATCCAATACGAATTGTCCAACCCAATCCGCTAAGAAAATATTAATGGTTCGATCTTGTACTTGTTCAAGATAATTCTGCACACAATATTCTATATTTTACCAGTTTTCTGGGATGAGTCTACATTCCTGTCCACTTTGCTCAAAATCTACAAAAACAAACCAGGACAATTAACAGCCTGATGGTGATGTACACAGTACTTAAGATCACAACTTACAGCAATAGTCCCTTCAAGGTTTTTGGTATTGTGGTAAGTAGCAGCCAGGAATCTTAGCAAAGGATAGGGCAATAACCTCACGGGGTATTTGGTAACTAAAAACAAAACATAAAATCACACCAGATTCAGCAATAAACTAGATTCAAATCATTACTTAGTTCGTGCGCCATGATGATGTTGTTGCGCCCAACAAACAAGGTTACCATGGGTCCAACGATGCTCCCAGTTGAATGTCCCATTTCCTATCAAAATATTTTAATGTATCTCAAAATGAACTGCCAAAAGTATGACCAGTGCAGCAGCTATAGTAGCCCCAGATGTAAAATTTTATACCAATTCGGAACCTACAATAACATACTTTCAGTTTTTGGATGACAAGGTCTGGATCGTGAATGTTGAGTGCTGGATAAACATATTCCAGTAATGTATCGAAGTTAAGCATAACATCCAACGAAGACATGAGGCTAATTGTCTCATAAATTCCTTTCTCGTTATTATTTTTTCTATGCCAACTGATCACGGGCCAGAAGTAATGCGGTCTCAGTGGAACTCCCTATACGTGAAAGAATTGAAATTTCAGGAAACTTGAATTGGATGTTCACATCGTGTAACATGTCACATACCTGACTTTTTAAGACCGCAAACAAACGCGTAGCCAGCTCTGAACAAGTTTAGAAACAAAAATAACATTTTTCAATCTGTTTTTATTACAGCTAGCCCAGCTAAAAGTAACCATCATAATTATTTCATTCAAACCCAACTAGGAATTCTCATTCTAATTTTACTAGTAAGTGTGCAAACATGATACATTACTTTAACTGCAATGAAATAATTATTATTACAGCTACAACACACTGAACATTTGCAAATATCTACCTGTATTTCCAACAATCAATGCCATTTCAGTGGCTTTCTTTAAGCCAGATTCATTTAAACCTCTCGTCTTCATGTCCTCACAAATACTAATAATCTTTTCCAGTGGCTGTAAAACAGCAATCAACCATAAACACAACAGATCCATTTACATCATATCATATCATGCCCAACAACCAGTTCAACGTACAATGTTTGCTTTAACAAGTTGTCTGATGAAAAATGCCCCATTATTGGAAGTAACCGCGAGAGATTCTCGATCATTCGCAGGGGCTTTGGGCATCGTCAAGAATAACTTGTACGCTATGTCAACTTGATCCTTGTTGATAAGTCTAAGAATTGTGCTTACAGCATCTTGATTATAGCCAGAGAGTTTCCTCATTTTCTCAATTATCTAAAAGTTGGGGTTAAAACGTGACAGGATTGAAATACTATAAGAATTTTTAAGATATTACATATTAATAGTATTCTCTGAAACTCACTTCATCGGTATGTTGCTCGTGACCATTAGCAGCCAGTGTGTAGATTACATCCATCAAATCACGGTCCAACAAATAAACATCTCGATTTTCAGCATCAGAGATTACTTTACGGATGCCAGCAATGTCTCCTTTTTCAGCGTAGCAGCATGCGAGAACCGCATACGTATCCGAAGTTGGATCCAAAGACGAGTTTCTCATCACCTCCAATATTCCTTCTGCACTTTCCAGGTCACTGTAGCAATTACATTATAATTACCATTGCTGCAACACACCACAATGGAAAGAGTGGGAATTCCTTACTTTGCCCGAGCATGTCCTTGCACCAATGCATTAAAAACGTTTTCATTGACCGGCAAATCTTTCCCTTTCATAAACTCTAGAATTTTGCTGCAGTAACCAAAACGATATAGTGCTATTCATAAAATATATCCCCGTACAATGCACAATATAAACCTGGCTCCATCTACGTCGCCTTGCTGGCAAAAGTGTGCGATCAATCTTTGGTACGTGACTCGATTTGGTTCCGCTCCTTTCTTTTCCATATGGGATAAGAACTCCGTCGGTGAAAACTTGAATTCATTCTCTAAGTAAACTTTAAGGAGGGCGTTGTAATGGCTCACATCTATCTGAACACCTGCATTCAATTGAAATAATTCAAACTGTGAGCAATAATGAATACTATAATTCAGTTTTACAGGAAATTAACGCAATTTAATATATTATGTACCCAATTTATTGATCGCATCCCAAATCTCATTGACAAGCTTGGACCGTAATTCTGGACGTTCTTCTGGCAACAGTGTACCGCAACATCGGATAACCAGCAAACTTTGAGTGCTGGTAGCAGTACCTGCATGGTGTAATTCCAGTGATATTTAATTAAACATTTCCTATTGTAAAAAACCATCACATATGATGGGTCTCATAACACACGGGCATCAAATGTGATAGTCCATGATGGCTCCTGATGGCATGTGGCGGTGGAATGTGGTGGTTTGTGATGGCTGGTAATTACAGACCACCATGAACCATCATGGACCATCACATTTGGTGCGTTGAGACCCATCACGTGGTTGGTTGCATCATACACATCACAATTACAAAGTTAAAAATGTATAATGCTGTAGTATGTGGCTTCTAGCTTTTTTCTTTAAACATATACATTGACCTGCATTGACCAAAATTATACACTTTTATATTTTACCGATTCTCTTCATTTCACTGAAAATGTCTTCAACATCTCGAAGATATATTCGTCCAGTTCGTCTCACGTCCGAATCTAATCTGTACAGTGCTCTATCAAGCTTTTGCAGATCGCTTTGTGACGATGCAAAATCGGGAGACACCCTCTTTTCGACGTTTTCAGTTGCAAAATGCCTGCAGAAAAAATCATGGACATGCTTTCAGCACTTTCAGTGACCCACGTGACCGACGCCGGTTAAATTTCCGAATGAAATAAATGTTTATTTTTACCTGCTGCAGTTTCCCTGCACATATGTGCAACACACGGTAGTCAGATTAACATTCTGTCTCAACGGCAACTTCACAAGATGAGAAATTGGCTTTACTTTGGAGAAAATTGAACGGAGGAGAACCGACGTTCGGAGAAGCGCGGCCATTTTACAACAGTGCTGCCATCTGGCGGCAGTCACGTATAATTCACCGGAAGCAGAAGCGTCGTAGCTTTCGGTTTCGTATCCCCACGTGGGGGAACGGAAGCAACCTTGTTCGGATCGCTTTTCGCTAGGTCCTTTCTGCAAACAGTCCTACGAAAGAATGGCGATTGCGTTAAGTTTCTCACCGAAAGGCGATTATTTGGCTTATTGTAGTGTAGATGGAGTTTTACGTTTGCGGGAAACATCAACCGGTATCTTGAAGCAAGAATATACCCCTAGCGAGCATCTTTCGGCCTTATGTTCATGTTTGTCATGGGATGACACAGCAGCAGATCAACTTACTTCGGTAATAATCAAGCAATAACTTAAATTAATGTGCATTTTAATGTAAACTACACTTAGGAACACCGGCATGTTATGCTTTGAAATATGCATGCTCTTAATTGCCTTCAAATCAGTGCCCTAAACTGCACAAAACTTGAACAAAAATACTAAATTAATGTATAATAATGCAATGTCTTGCAAGAAACATCAACTTTTATCTTGAAAACAAACAGTCTCTATGGTTTCAAGATCAATTACTAATATATGCCCCATGTTTCATTGGAAATCAATAACTGCAAATTAGAACAAGGTCCCATAATGACTATATGCCCAATAATACTTAAATAACAGTTACATAAGCATTGAATAAAAATGTAATTTGTTTCAGGCCATACGCAGGAAAAAGTCCCCAAGAAAGAAAAAGAAAAAATCGGATTTTACAGAAGACAGTTCCAGCTTCAGCGAATTGGGTTTGATTGCCATTGGTACCACAGTTGGTAAAATATTAATATACAGCACAACGAAAGCAAGACTTGAAACTGAACTGGTCCGTGCCACCTTTCAATTTATCATACTAACTATATAAAATACCTAATGTATCATTTTGTGGTGAAATTTGTTGGTTGCAGGAAAAGGGACATTCGGATAAGGTGAACTGTGTCAGTTGGTGCCGGATGTCTAACGAATTGTACAGTTGCTCCGAGGACCAGAGCATAGTGCGATGGGACGTGGCACACAGCAAGATAGTGAGGTATATACTACCAGATAAAGATCCAATTTAAGTAATTTTCCACTTACCATAAGTTACGATTGAAACGTTTGCAGCAAATGGAAAGACGACTCCAGAAGTGTTTACTCAATAGCCGTGGCACCCAATGGCTTGACTTTACTGTCTGCGAGTAGAGCCATCAAGCTATGGGATGTGGAAAAGAAGATTGTGTTAAAAGTATGGAAAAAAAACGATAAATTGACTTGAAGTAGTACTGTACTCAACCTGTTTCAATTCCCTGTATAGAAATTCGCAGGCCATGCTTCTGAAGTATACAGTCTTCGGTTTGTGACATTTCCAGACTCGCCAGAATGTTATTTCTTGTCGGCAGCTGTGGGAGAGAGATATTTGAGTGCATGGTGAGCAAGATGTTCAATATTAATATGTAAATTCAAATTATGGTACCGTATTTTCATCTGCAGGAGTACTGACAAAGGAGTTTCTGCATTGGCGACGTTTTCAGCATCGGACGAAGTGATATCTTACGACATCTGCAATCCAATAAGCCACAGCGAGGTTGCATTTGTTACAATTAGTTGGCTATATGAAATAGATAATTATTTACTAATAATTGAATTGATGATTACAGGCCATCATTTTAACAGCAGTCACAAAATCTGGTTCATTACATATGTTTGAGCATCAACTCAATGGGTACATATAACTGCCATGTTTTCGGTTTTGCATTGAGTTCAGTCCAGGAATATGTCTTTTATCATTAGCAAATGCAAGAAGCCAATACGACCGAAAGTCACCGTTCACGTGGCCTCCGAAGCGAAAGGTTCGGAACCGCCCAATCCCATTCCCATCCTATCTGCTCAAATTTGCAACGATGACAACTTCAACATCCTCATTGCACATGGCAGCTTGCTGAGAACAACATTTGAGAAAATAGTTGGTGGTTTATTTGTATCGTGTCGAAATGTATGCACTATTACGTACTCATAATCGTTAATGTGCGTGTTTCGCAGAGTTACAAATTATGCAAGCCTGACATGTGCCTCATTCGACAAGATTCAGATGTATATGGCATGCAACATGAAGTTAATGAAACTAAGGTAAAAATAAACTTAACTGCCCAAAACATTTTGCAAATTGGATCTTAAATCGTGTATCGGTGTGTGCGCAGATAAAAGAGCCCGAGATTCCCGATGAGATCACAGTGCTCGTGCCAGGCCATATGGTTCCTTGCCAGCCTGGACAAGACATGAGGAAAAAAGCAAAGAGCAAAAAGAAACTGGAACCGACGGATCAGTTGCCGATGGAAGAGAGGCTGGATGCTCTGACCATCGAGACAAAAGGTCCTTCGAGGTCCGACAATCTCGTACACCTGCTACTACAGGGACTTCAGAACAAGGATGAAGAAATTTTGCGGACAGTTTTTCAAACCAATGATATCTCTGTTATAAAGAAGACTGTCAAACGGGTTCCGGTGCAAGCGGTTTTTCCAATGCTTGAGTGGATTCAATCAAAATTAAATGGCATGGAGGGAATGTGAGACATAGTCCAATCACAAACTATGCCGAATGTAATTATATGCATTAATATTCACT
Organism: Glomeris marginata; assembly: GCA_034696005.1. NCBI lineage: Eukaryota > Metazoa > Arthropoda > Diplopoda > Glomerida > Glomeridae > Glomeris > Glomeris marginata. Next base: position 13,471 of record JAQFZQ010001010.1, read on the forward strand.
ATTGTCTTTTAGAAAGAAATTACTGCTGTGGCTCCAAGTGATATTGTCTATTCACACATCATACGTGATGACTGTAAGTTTAATAAAATACAGATCCAGTTTAAAAAAAAAAACTAAATGCATCTTGTATTTCCAGTACCACGATTTGGGAAACTTTCTATCATCAATATATCAACTCATGGAAGCAAGGTCCTGTTTGTACCAGAAGATGTTACATCTAAGGGGACGTGTGGACTTCATTATGGCAAATGTATATGTCCTCTTATATTAAGTGATATGTATTACCCTTTGCAACATTGTTGATTAATTCGAACTTCTTGGTACTAAAATCTCAGTCTGAACAGTCAACAAGCGGCACTGCTGCCGCAAATGAGGCTGTTCTCGTGTATCAAGATGGTGATTCGGATGATACAGATGCACCACTTGATGAATTATTTCACAGTCATTCAGAGTCTGAGGTTGGTGTTTGAAATTATTTCATTCAGTACGTTCAATAGTTGGTTACATATGGGTTAAAAAAAATGAACTTTTCAGGATAATTGGGAGGATTTCTCAAGCCAAGATGAAGATGGTGATATGGAAGTGGATCAAGAAAATATTTCGAACGATGAGGAAGAAGGGGATGAGGATGAGGGAAATGATAATTCCGATTCTGAAGGGGAAAATGAAAGTTGAACAGAACCAATTTTAATAAAGTGGGGTGAAATTGAAAGGCAAAGTTGTGAATTGTTCCCTTGTATAAAAGGGTTTATCCTTTTTAAAATAAAACAACCAACTTGGATTGAGTTGTATTTCTTATCCTCGAACAGTTTAGTAAAGGTACACTTAGAAAATACATTATATGTAATATAAAAAAAAATAACTTATCACTGGTAGCTGGAAAATCAGGTCAATTTTGGCCGCTTTGGCAAGGATTCCGTTACTTCACTGGATTTTGTTTTACGGCCGGAATGATGTGCATCTTCATTTTGAACTCTGTTTTGCAGTTCTTCTATTTCCTCTGGAGGCAGAGATTTGAATGCTTTGATAGCCATTATAGAGATTTCAGCTTCACTGGCTTCAGGATATTTCGACTCAAACTCTGCACGGTTTTCTTGCATCCAGATGCATAAAAGTGACCTGATAAAACAAACAAAATCACTATTAACTTCACAAATAACTGTATAGTTTGCAGTGTAACTGTTGGAAGTGGTACGGTACTCACCGCACACTTGTTTGATTTTCTGATTTTGGTTGATCTTGAGATTTTGTAGCATTATCTGATTCTCTGTCGTGAAGCAGTTCATATTTTGTGGAACTACTTGGCTCAGAAGCAAAGTCCTCGTCTATTTCCATTTCAGACATCTCATAATCGTCCAACACATGTGACGCTTGTTCTTTTTCCAACTCTAACTCGGCTTGCAACTTTTCCCTTGCTACCTCTGCTAAACGTTCAGTTAACTGTGTTCTGTTCAATTTTGCTGCATACTTTATTGCCAACTGGACATTGTGAGACGAATCCATCAGTTTGCACAATTCATAGGCACGTAATGCTCTTTCACTGTTGCACGACAACTGAAGAAACCCAGTAAAAACACAATAAATAACAATATAAAAAATATACAATCAGAACAAGACTTCAATTAACTTACTGCAAACAGTTTCATGAGTGTTTCCCTGTAAACTTTCCTAGTCAAATCTACAATAGACATGTCTATCTCAAAGTCATCGCCAAGTTTACTTAAAGTTTCCAGGCGCAATTTGTTTTTCCAAAACCTCTCCTGGAATTGTAAATAATCATTTTTGTACTTGTATATCAAAATATGCGTTTCAATTTGTCACTTTAATTACCTCTAACTGGCCTTTCTCAGTTTCCAATTCACAATGTGGTAATTTGAATGGTAACACTGTTATTTCTGGTCTAGGTGAAGTTAGAGGATATTTAGATGCCTTGCATTCAACACACCTGTTATAACGCAAGTAAACAAATTCAAGTTACTAGCTTATAGCTAAATTTTCTACAGTTTGATAATTAAATCACCTTATTTCCTGCTTCATTTCATTAACACCCAAAACAAAAAAGTTGTTGGATTTTTCCTGAACCTGAAATTATAAATGGTACAATAACCACTTATGTTTGAGTCTGTAAAAAAAATAATTTGCTGTCTTACTTCAAGCTTTGTGTTAGCAACAGGTATCCACATTTGACTAGTACCGGAAAGCAAACTGACAAGACCGTTAGAATCAGCCATGCATAAAGTTGATGCCTCATCTGTGAAACTAAAATTAAACTAAATTACCTTTTCATTCTTTTTATAATATACATATTATAACATTCTTACCCTATCCAAGAGAGTACAGAACGCTTTGGTAACGGCAAAGCCAGAGATTCAACTGCCACTATTTCATTACCCACGAGTCCCGCAATCATCATTGCCGACTGACATTGCGATCCTGCAACACCTGTGAGAATATTTCAATTGAAGATTATAATTATAATCCCACATGAACAATTCTACAAACGGTAGTTCACCTTTTTGATCATGATACACAACCACAAGGTATTGGGAAGCTCCAGCCATGCAAATCACTGGTCCAGGTAATGGTATAACCTTTTGCGCTATCCCGCTGGAAGAATATATAAAAAGGCTTTGGGCGTCTGTGCAAGCTGCAATCCAGTTTTCTCCAATTGCCAATGCCTAGATATATCAAATCAATTTTATTCCACCAAAAAATAAAATGTTTTAACACGGTGATAACTTACGTTGATAACTTCATCATCCGGCATGTTTACTGTCCATTCTATCATCCTGTCCCGTGATATAAATTTTACAAAAGCCAGCTTGTTTCTGCAAATGAAATAATGACATTAGCACAACATAATTAAAACGATTAACAATATTATTATACAAGTATATTACGAATGGCCTGGTTGGGGATTGCATGCAAATACGGCAGCTTCGTTTGACAATGCGGCCATCGTGTAACCATGGTTATTTTCTAAGGTGATAAAACGACGCCCAGAATCTTCTTCAAATTCAATATTAATAGTGTGCTCTTTGTCCGTGTTGAGGCAACAGATTGTCCCTGCAGAATTCCACACCTATCCCAAAAATCACATCTTTCACGTAACATACGTATACAATATACAGATATATAACCTAAATTTTTTCTATGTATACCATAAAGCGATCTTCTAGATAGTATGGTGTTGATCCAGGTTGAAATGGTTTTTGAAAATCATAAAGCCTAGCTTTATACGTGTCGAAATGAACCGTACAATCATCATCCAAATCCGAATCAAAGTGATACAAGCTTGGCTCATCAACTGCAACAAAACCATCTATTTTAGCATATAAGAAAGAAAACAAGAGCAATTTTAAGTATAGACCGATCATAACGTACTTTTTGCATTAAGAGAATCTGTGTCCTCTTCAAGTTTGTCAGGAATGTCAGAAATTTTAATGTTCTCGTTGATAGAAGCATTTTCTAAATTATCATGAAAGATTTCCTCAGGTAAAACTTGTGTGGTTTGCTATTAAAATAAAATAGAATAGAAGCTACATGTAAATATACAAAACAATTCTAAGCTAACATATTGCTATATAATAAATCTATTACTTTTAGAGTCACCGGCTCATTCAGCATAATGTTGTCCAAAACATCAAGCTGACCCTGCAAATTGAAACAATCAAAATTATGAAAATTAACGAAAATGATAAGATTTTTTTTAAATTGCATATTGGAATATCTACATCTGTATCGCAGAATGCAATTTCCTTTTTGCCACTAGGATTCCAATCCAAGCTGCATATAGTTAATTTTTTCTCATGTTGATACCTGGATAGTCAATGTTGATAATTAATTTACTGGAACAATATAAAGTACATGTGTATGTAATTTTACATAGATTAATATTTATTAACTAGATTAACATGCAAATATTGTTGATGTATTTAAAAGAGTATGCAAATCAGTGTATGAAGATTATCAAAATAATATACAAAACTATATCAATAGTGGAAATAAAATACAGATTATTTCTGGTTCATCAAGTGCATATTAAATGATTAAGTAAATATACATACTTCTCAATCAGTTTTTTGGATGAAATTCCCCAAATGAATACTGTTCCTTGCACAGTAGCAGCAGCAAGGTAGTTGCCACATGGAGAAAACCGAGCCAAATTCATCACCTTAAATTATTGATAAACATTTCAGTATTTTGAAACACAATCTTAATTGTCTTATATATCTATACAAACCTCACAACTTGATTCTTCTTTAATTTTGTGCAATTCAGTCCATGAAGATCTTTCATATAAATATATTTCATGAAAGATGGGAATCGCAAGAAGCTACAAAAATTATTTTGGAGCTTTTGAAATCAAGATTATATTATATTTATAATGGCATCACACACCTTCCCTGAAGTTGGTTGCCAATGAACCTGGCATAATGTTTTCGAAGAGCTGCATTTTAATTTCATACAGTCCATTATTTAGATTTCCACACCACAATACAGAAATAATGCAAAACGCACCTGAAATTGTTAGACTTCGGGAGCACTGACATAAAAGATTTCACACAAGTTTGGGTGGAAATTTCCCAAATTTTAACCGTTCCATCGCAGCTTGAAGATGCCTTTCAAATACAAATGAACGCAAGACATTCATATAGACAAAGCACTGAATAATTATTGTTTTCATATCAATTAAAATTCAGAAGAACACACCACAAATTCATTTATAGGGTCCAAAGATACGCTTAGCACTGGGGCATCATGCCCTTGGAAATACTTTATGCTGTTGTCTACAAGGTCCACTAATTTCATTGTAAAATCACTGTGAATCAAGAATGTGTGAATTAAATGTATTTATAGCAATTCAAAAGATTAAAATTAAGTACTATATGTACCTAGACCCTGCGACTAAATACTGCCCTGATTTTCCAACATCAATGTGATTTACAGGTGCCGTGAACCGTACAATGACACCATCATGTTGTACACCAGGATAGGTGTAAGCTTGTACTGAATTTGATTCAACTGAAACAAAAAACCTGCCATTCTGCATGACAGTATAAATTAGCAGGGTTATCTTGGGATTTATAACTGAAGTTCGTCTTTTAAGATTAAACGAAATCTACTATATACCCCGGCAACAATTGCGTAAATCTTTTCCCCAATTCTATGATCAACTGGGTCTTCATCGAGTCCTTTCCAAATTCGAACTTCTCCGTCACTGCCACCAGTAAGCAAGCATCTACATAATTTATAAATCTAACAGTGAATTAAAAAGCGCTTATATTTTATTCGGAATCACTTTAACTTACTCTCCAGACTCGTCGAAACACACACACGTATATCCTTCGCTGTGTGCGTATCTTGTATTTTTTCCCATATTCGAAAAACTCGCTCTGCAGCAAGAGCTACTTTTAAAACATGACAGATCGACCGCGCGTGGGAAAATAAAATGGCGGACCTAGCGCCAGCAAGACATTTGGGCGCCAGCGTTTGGGCGCTGCCTGTTTGACGCAGTTTTTTTACCACCCACATCCTTGGTATGAATTCTAAATAATTAAACTAGGTACATTAGACTTCTATAAATTTCAAATACATAAAATATGTAAATTTATAACATATGTACAGAATTAAAATAAATTCATGCGCATGCATACGTATTAATTTATTAACACTCTACCATATTTATTTGAAAATATGGCATGCAAGGATGGAGAGTTGCATTTTTATATATTGCTCTAGGTATACCTTGCCAATTAAATTTCATATATTCTCAATGCACATTTCTCATCATTCGATCAGTTTCAACGTTTTGAAGTGATTGACAGCTGCTGACGTCACATAATGGCAGCTAGTAGCTTGTACCTTGCTTGTACAATTGATTTTGTTTAACATAGTATTATATGCATAATGATTTATTGCACATGTATATATTAAGGAATATGAAAATATGTAATATAATTGCGCGTGATGTACGTACAACTTCAAATACTTATAACGGAATTTTCCATTTCGTTGTCATTTTGTAGGTGTATTCCACCACCAGGAAGAATTGTGTATTTTGACAGCTTCAAGTTCCTTCGAACTGAATTTCAGGATTGCCGCAATGGCATTGAGCATATGCTGTCGTCCATTTGGGTCGGCACTCATCATGTAATTAAGCACTACATTTTTCAAGTATTCTAAATTGGCTCCTTCCCTCGAGAAACTTCTTTGCAATCGTTTCACTTGTGATTTCAGTTCAGAACATTCCCCTTGCAACACATCTTCCCGGTTCTGAAAAGCAACCTGGGAAAATGGAGAATTTTGAACTATCCATCACACACCACCCACATGCACCTGATAACTACAATTTCAAACCTGCAAGTCTCTAAGGCTGATTTCCAACTGATGTTTTGATTTCCTAAGATTGGAAATTTCAACATCCCTCCTAGCAATTTCTTGAGCGTAATGCAAAAGTCTCTTTTCTCCAGTTACTGGAGCAAAAGATTGCGACAGCTCTTCGGTGATTGTATCCCCTTGCATGGCACTTTTTATTTCATCTAACAGAGCCAAAATGTATCTGATGAATTGTATTAACACAGATGTCCATGTGATAAATAAAAAAAAAGTATTGCCTTCAGATTCGCTGCCTCTTCTGTCAAAAGACCATTGATCAAACCCATGACTGTCTGGTGAATGGTGCGGCGACCGATTAGCTCCTCTCATCGAGAGCTTCAACATTCGTATCTCATGGTCCTTGTCTTCCAATATGGCCATTATTCTCTCCCTCAATTTGCTCATTTCTGTCTCAAGTTCCGCTACCTTGGCATGATAACTGGAGTCGGCTTGTGCCAGCTCATGTTTGTGCTTTGTCCTCTGTTCAGCGAGTTCCAAACGAAGTTGTTCCAAGTTCGTCCGATACATCTTTTCACTTTCTTCTCTCTCTTCTAGCAGTGATTTTATTCTGTCCCGAAGTTCCACAATCTGGTCGTGCATTACGTTGACTTCTTGCGAAGTTGCATTGTCCTACATGTAACCATGGAGATCATAACCCAGCAAAACAGCTTCTCATAGTTCCTATTTCTATAGGAATATATTCTCACCCTAACATTCTTGCCCTTGAGGACGGACTGAGATCGCGTTTTATACCGTTCAAATTCCTCCTTCAGTTGAGCCAATTCTTCTTTACATACCATATGATCTGATTCAGCACCCGCAAGAGTCAAATGTGTCTCCCGAAAAAATGCTGACAGTGTAAAAAATATATGTATATAGTAAGTTGTTTAAATTGTTTATCTCGGTATGATGGAAAGTCATTTGTACCATTCAGATCAATAGGGTTTTTGGAGCGCTCATTAGCCATATTCAACATTCCTTTCATGCGCAGGATTTTGGACATTAACGCGTGAATGTCCAGATTCGAGTCATCGTAATCATCATCTGGCTGCGATGAAGTCGACAATGATCTGTAATTAACTTGCTTGGTTGCTTCTCGTGCCAGTGCTGTATTTTCCAAATCTAATTGCGCAACACGTTCCTGAAACAAATTTAGAGTTTTAACAGAGAGCTATGAAACCAGTGTTCCATCATTCGTGAAAAAGATGAATTTAAATGGACATTAGAGTAGAAACCTTTAATTTCGAAATGGATTGCTGATCTTGCTGGCGCTGTCTGTCATAATTTCCAACAGTTTCTGATAATTCAGAAAGTCTAGTTTCAAGATTGGCCACTCTGTCTTCGCTGACTCGAGCGGTTTGACGAAGTCTCTCTTCGGCTTCGTTGGCACGAGCTTGTTCTTGCTGCACGGCCAATCCATGTTGTGTCTAACAATTAACATAATCATTTCCTAATACATCAATGCTAGACAATTTATGAAGTATCGCATTTACTTTCATATCACTCATTTCTTTCTGCAGAGAGACCAATATTGGTTGCGGTTGAAGTGCTTTCTTTTCAGCGTTTTCCAGCTGTGTCCTTAGCAACTCAACTTCATTGCTTAGTTCCTTGATACGGTTGAAATACTTGCTACTTTTTTCTACTTGGCTGTGCGAAGACACGGCTGCGAGTGACATTTCCTCTACCTTAATAATAAATAAGTGATCAATAAAAACATTTTATCATATATACTATTTTGATAACATTCCAAACGGATCATGTCACACCTGAACTTCCAAGTCTTCCTTGCATCTCCTCTCTGAAGCAACAAGTTTCTGGAGTTCACGGATCACTGCAGCATGATCAGACTGTTCTTTCTCCCTTTCAAGTTGCTGGCTACGAACGCGGCTCTTCAACTTGAAATATAACAAATTTTATAATGTAAAGACCAACGAATGCAACATAACTGTTTTGGTGAACAATTACATGGGAACAAATGATAATATACCTCGTTCAGTTGCTTCTCAGAATTGTTCTTCAAAGTTTGGTATTTATCCTCACATGCAATCAAATTTTCTTCGGCTTTGCGTATCAGCAGCTACTTAAAATTAACATTAATTATACATATTACAAATATTGCTAAAATTATGTAATATACTACATATGACGGTGCAACATAAATAGACCTTTAATTTCTTATTGTCAGCTTGAAATCCCGTTTCCATTCGGCATTTTTCTTCTGTTAATGTTGACAAAGCTTTGGTTAACGTTAAAACCTTCTCCTCCAACTATAATAATATGAAGCACAAATTTATATACCTTCAACTTTATGTACACACAGCTGTCATATTTAATTTATTTCTAAAAACGCACTTTTTCAGGTTTGTCATCGGTTTGTTGATGAGTACCTGGTGTCACACTGTCAGATACCTGCTGTGGTCTATCAAGAGCTTTTACGATAGATTCTAAAGCCTCTTTTTCCTTTTGAACACTCTTGTACGCAACCACCACATCTGAAAATAATCAAAGTGAAGTTTACGTGCAATTTTGTTGCGCAGGAATTTATTGCATGCAACTATTGCGGGAAAGTGTCGCAGGAAAAACAACGGTTATCAAGCTGTATGTTGCAGACCAATCAATTGCATGCAATAAAATTTCCCTAAACAATATTCGCAGTTTTCTGAACGAATAAATACAGAAATGCAGCACCTCGCAAACGCCGTTCGAAACGTTGTAGTTGTCCCTTTTGCTCTTCAATTGTTTTCAGCAATTCACGGATATTTGACATTTTTTCCAGCTGTAGATCAGCAATATTGTCCACTCTTGCATATGTTTACGTTAATTACTGCGTCACCAACAGGTGCTCATCCCTGCACCCTGCGTCACGAAAATTTGCTCCGCATACTGTTGAAAGTTGAACAAGTACACCTCTGAAGTCTGAACAAAATAAAATTGTTGTGCACTGCGGTGCGCGCAGCTGGAAAGGTGTAAGATGAATGACTCCCAGCGCCCCTCCCCTGAGTGAGAACAGCGCAAACTACACAAATACGGACGGGTCTATTTTACATGGGGATGTGCATTGCTCGAAACATTCAAAACGCTTGACTCACATGAGCAAAGCACTGATGTCCCCATCCCTACATGGATCAGTCCGTTGACGGATGCAAGGGAGCATCCAAAAATTACATCAGTTTAAATAAAATAGTTTCTCTGCATAGCATAATTACCTTACAAAAATATGATTTTCATTTGTAAAAAATAGGTCAAATAACTTTAAATAATTCTATAACAAGTCATTAATAATTATTACTGAATTCAAAATACTAGTTTGCTTATAAAATGTATTACAAGATTCGAAAAATCCGGAAAAATCTTCCTACTATCCATCCACTGTAACTACAGCTCTTGAGGTGGCTAGTCCCCCCTACATATGGGAATAGTTCCATTGTGCTTATAATTGACCTATTTCACGACCGCTTCGATTGGCTGCTGTGGAGTGGCAAAATGGCGGTCGTCGGTGGACAACTTACC
>JAQFZQ010001011.1:0-23358 GCA_034696005.1 Glomeris marginata
GGGAAGTGACGAAGTGTTTCTTTTTACTTCATCTTTATGTTTATTGAACAAAACTGGTAGGCCAAAAACCATTTCGGTTCACCTTTAAATACTTGACACCTTATAAAGGTTTTGGGCAAAAAAGGAATGTGACATTTCTCATGTCATTATATTAGCATTTCTAGTGTAATATGCTTGCAATCGCATATACGTGAGTGCACTTAAATGGGCCAGATCTCACTTTGGATTCTGTAAAGTGTTGTTTTTGACATGACCTCAAAAGAAAACAGTTTACACATACGTATGTACAATGCCATCACAAAATTACGCAAATCGCTCTCCCTGACCTCACCACTTTTCCAAACCCGGAAATTGCCATACATTCAACATGTTGTCTTTACACGTAGGTACTATGCATATTTAAACATACATGGTCATTACTTTCTCCCAAAATCTGTTAGTTGACAAGTAAGTAAATTATTTTCAAGATTGCTGAAAAATTGAAAAATTACCTCGTATGCGCTGGTCACTTCTAATTTATAAAACACCGGTAAATAGAAAACTGTGGCTGCGGTGATTGAGAAAACCAGTCCAATCATTGCTAGATAAGTGCTGAAGCCGAAAAGGTACACTTCCACTGGAATCCCGATGAGTGAGATGCCAGACAGGAAACTTGCCAGCAATGACAAACATATTGGAATTACACCCATGCTACGGCTGGCCATAAGGAACTGTCCGGCTGTTTTTTGACCACCTCCGGCAAATGCATAGTAAATTCCAATGGCTGCAGATAACGCCAGCATCCCGATAAACACCACATAATCGGTTATTCCAAAATGTGGCGTCGTCATCTGTTACCAAAGTTAAAAAAAAAACAATATTACTGAAATGCTGGATATACAGGGTGGTCCAAAAGTGTTGCCTGTTGTGGAATAAATAAAAACTGGTAGCAGATACGTGGTATATGACCATATGCGAAATAATCGCAACAAATGGACCGACCACGTAAGCATGCCGGGAATGACCTTGAATGTCATTTTCAAGGACAATGAAATTCTATATCTGCACGGTACGTTTTTAGAACCCTAGTTTAAATTGGAAAGTTGTAGATCATCACCGGATTAGTCAGGAAAACGTGTTAGATTCCAGTTTTAGTTAATCACATCTGCATTTGGAGCTTCACCATTTGAGCTATGTACATGTGTACAGCAGGGTAGCCACCGAAGCGTTTCGCCCTTATGAAGATAATCGTGCAACTGCAATTGGTGCACCTCGGAATTACAATGACATGTGACCAATTTGATTTCTCTGCATTATGCACGGGCTTGGCTGCAAGCTGCCTTGCAGTGCTCATGTAGCTCAAATGGTGAAGCTCCATACACGGATGTGCTTAACCAAAAACTGGAATCTAATGCGCTTTCCTGACTAATCAGGTGATGCTTTACAACTTTCCAATTTAAACTAGGGGTCATTCCCGGCATGCTTACGCGGTCTAGCTGCCCATCTGTTGTGATTGTTTTTGTATATGGTCGTATACTGCGTATCTGCTTGATATCTGCTACCAATTTTTATTTATTCAACAACTGGCAGCACTGGACCAACCTGTATAGTAGTGAAATAAATCTATTTTTTTTAACGAATCATGTCCAGCTGACGTGACATAGAGACAGTTTGTGTATATCTTGCAAGATGTAAGCTTCTATGCTCTATATCCAAAGTTTAGAAGAGGTGAAACGCCCGTTAAACGTGTGCTCCCCTTTGGGTGAAATGAGACTCACCGTAACAAGCGCACCGGCGAATCTACTTTCAGCCAACGGGGAGGGAGAAGCACAAGGTTAACGGTTTTTTCACCACTTCTAAACTCTGGATATGAGTATATGTAGCCAATTAGGTTGCACATACAATATAGGCATTGTCATTTGCGAACAAATAAGAACAAATATTAGTACACATTTTTGGTTCATGTATGTAGGATAAAAATGTCCCTAGATTTCCCAAAACATTTCCAATATGGCTTTCATACTTTTTGAGATGGCATTTAAAACTTATCATACTGTAAATTGCTACTGTTCCATATTTTAACTATAAATTACATGTAAAATACTAATTGAATTTAAAACTGTTATAAACGGGTTGGAAAATATTGACAATTTGCAGAATAAACTGTCTTGGGTTTATGTGAAAAATATTCCAGGTTGTCATTTACATGACATTGCTGCAAATGATAAACACTTACAGGAACTGCTATTGTATGGACTGTCTGAAGGAAAATAATTTTTTATTTTGATGAAGCCGAAACTCGATTTTGTTTTGTTATGATGTTGTTCAACATTTATTTCTATAAAAAGAGCTGTTTACATGGGTTATTCTGATGTGTACTGTTGGGAAGCTAACCTTAAGGGATAATTGGATAGTTTTTTTTGTTTTTGGACCAGTTTCTTAATTATTTTTTAATGAAGCATCCACTTTTGAAAAATTAAAATGAATACATGGAATGTAAGAAATTGTGGCTATTCAAAGTCATGACACGTATTTAATATCAACAAACTGATCTAGAATTCCCACAACGACTTTTGACGACATTTTATTTATTCAAGGACGTTCCAATAAAAACATTAGTATATCTAATTTTTTTAGTAAATATTTATCAAAATATTCGCATTAAATTATCTTTTAAATATGATACTCCATATTTTAGACAGTTCTGCTTACTTGCAACTTCGGTGTTTGTTTTTGCAACCATATCATAAATTACTTGTAAATAAAATGTAAATCCTGTTAAGCTATAAACAAATTTCATCAACCCAGGATATTGTAATATAGTTTCAATGTACACTATATGTATCCTGCTCACATTAAAATATTTTTCCAGATTTTAATTATTCGAAAAAAGATCTTATGACAGACGCATTTAAATCTGTTTTTAAATATAAAATTCTGAATATAATCCATTGTTTTACTCAAATTAAGTTCTCGGTGTAAGTGTAGGCTATGCAAGGAACAAATATTGGAGGAATGTAGTCATATATAACAATAGGTTGGCAAAGACAATATGATACTGTAAAAATACTCGTATTTAAAATGTTGATAATAGAAATTGTCGAAATGGGAACTGACAGTTTTTTTTTCGGGATACTTAAATGCATGCATTTTGAACAATTTATATAAATACTTCATAGTGTCTTTTGCTGAACCATATTCTACATCTTTTCCTATATAATGTATACCTAACGTAATGCGCTATATATCATTATATGATTAGATAGCCTATATCAAATATTCTTATTATTTTCAAAAATAAATTGTTAGAATTATAATTTAGTTTTTATCTATAATAGCATTATAGACTTACCGTGAAAATGTTGGCTAGTATGAAAGGAAGACTTTGCCAGGAGCAAAAATGAAATGATGCTGATCACCAACTTTTGTAATCTTTGAAAGTAGCTCTCCCACAAAATCACCTGCAGAGTATAGTGTATGATGAGATGAACCTGAAGTGACCAATGACAGCACAGTGACGTCAAATAACATTTCAGTTAATCTTATTCGCTGCAATGCTACAGTGTGCATGCACGCATGTGGTGGCCATGTACCGAATTTTGTTACATAAAGCCTGAAATGTTCTTTCTTCCTTTTGTCCGTTACAATTAAGCTTTGCATGCTAACAGGCAATTCATATGATTCGCTCTGATAACTTATTAAAATTAAAATTAAAATTAAAACCCAAAATATATTTTCTATGTAAACTTCAAAATTCGTCAGCATTATTTGGAAGACCACCTCCCAGACCATTGTGAAAAATCTCGAAATGGAATGCAAGCACGCGTGTAAAACTTAAAAAAAAATATACGAGTAAGTATGCCAATGATTGTCAGAGTTGGGAAATGGGACACAGCTGAAAAAAGTACCCCTAAATTTTTTGCCAGGATGTGATGGGCTTATTTTGTGTAGGAGTGTTTTGTTAACTACGTACATCAGCTTCTATTTGTTTAGCAGTAGAAAACAAGTCTGTAGTGAAGGATTTCCAATGTCACCTTGTAATATATCCATATTTGAGCATCAAGTAATTAGTAGTATACCTATCTTAAAATATTAAAAATAATCCTTGCCACAACTTGAAATTAAAGAAATTGAAGAAATTAAAAGAGAGCATAAGATGTCCGCCATGTTATAAACAAAACTTTTCTTGAAACCATATTTTCCACAATTTTAAACTGTGCATAATATATAAAATATATTTTTATGTGTATATGTACATTTAAAACTTATGCAATAGAAATTATAGTTGCTGCCTTATGAGAAACTTTTATTTCAATTAAATTATGTAGTCTGTAATGAATCCCATATAATGTAGCCGAACATGTGAAGCTTATCACAATTGTATTAGTGCTTGTGTTTGTTTGTCTCAATTTCAGTTTAACCGGAGAAAGTCAACATGCTTTATATGCACCTGACCTTCCACAACTTGACAACTTAATTGTGCAGAGTAGAAAGTAATTCCACAAACTCATAAATTTGAAGGTCTGATTTAATGGACCTACATTTGTATCAACTCATAATTACCCCATTACTATGCAACTTACTTGTGCATGTGCAATTTATAGTTGTTGATCACATTTGCATAAAGTTTTCTATAATAATTTAACAGAAATAGAGCATATAAAATGATGATATAATTTAAATGAACTATCAACAAGTTTCCTAGCGTGTTTCATGGGTTTTTTCGTGTGGTGGAACTGTGGTCAGAGCATGCCTTTTAGCATTGCTTTTAGCGCTGCTGTGGCCATTGCGGTGCTGCGTTGATATGGCAACAAGTGCATGCGCCACCACACGACACTTCTGAGAACTAGCTCCAGGAAACTTGTGGATATGTGACTTGCATTATTTCAAAATTCAAATTTGGAATTATGTAGTATACAGTGTATATGGAGACCAGTACTTGGAATTACAGACCATTGTTCCTATACTTGCTGAGCGTATGACAATTTACAAGGTTAACAATGAATTGCATGAATTCATGATGGAGTGACTATTTTATTTATATCTTTAACAAAAATAAGAAGCACATTCACGCTTGTTATTGTTCTTTGTTCATAGTGCTCATTCTGACCTCTGTGTTTTGTATTCAGGGAAATGCATAAAATTCAAATCTAACTGCAAAATTAGGTTACATTTTGTATACAAGCCTTTTGCTATTCAGGGATTCAATAGATTTATGTATATATCGTTGATTGTTTAATTTAAAAAAAAATACACAAATTGCATGCATGCAATGGAGCGACTCACATTATGTGGTATTGGAATAAATAAATGTTAAAATTGAATGCTTCAAAACTTACCAGAAAAGTCTTCCAGTGTAGATGCCCCCAGCAACTTTGTAGATGTTATAAGCAGAATTTCAGCAATATGAGTCTGAAGGCATTCATCTTGAAGCCATGTATATATATCTTCTTGTTTTCCGTTAACCTATTTTCCACAAACCTGTAATGTCTGTGATTGGTGCATCATGCATGCTTAGAATTGTAGCACCAATAGGTGCTTCCTCGGGGATTTCATACCAATAACAAATATAAAATACATAAAACATTTTATTGTAGTGGCGAACGTAAAGTTAACAATGTTATTATATAATTGCTACAATAATTATTACAGTCAAATATTATTTTTTCCCAGTGACACACACCCCTGGGTCCTATATTTTTTAAGGGTATTTCTTTTCAGGGAACATTCCCTTTCACGTCCCTGACACCAATAATGAAACGGACAAGGGAAAGTTATTTGGGATGGGAATGTGCTCTTTTTTGTTTAAATATGGTGAAGTAAGACAAGTTTTGAAGTTTTGTATTTTGCAAAACATATTTGCTTACATAATATTTCTTCAAGTGGCAAGGCCAAATTTTTGTAATGCAAATATATGCTATGGTATACTGGTATCCATATGCCCAGTCATATACAATAGTGACATTTTCCTATGAACTTGTACCCTTGGCCCCTTTTACCTTTATGCAACTTTTCCTGCTCATTTATTCATTTGCAACTGAATTCATTATAGAAAAAGTAGGCTTAAGCGTACGTTTTTACATAATTATTGTTTTAGTTAGTGAAAATTAACTTGTTACAAATATTGAATATCTCTGAAAGAGATATTATTAAAGAATAAGTTTATTCCATTTCAAGCTATTTCATGCACACAAACATATGAGTGTAGTAACTTTGAATTTGATCGAGAGCAATAATTTTGAAGGACATTTGGAGTCTATTGTGGACATTGTGAATTCATATATTATAACTAATGACACGAAATTACATTACTTTCCACTAAAATTTCCATACAGGCACGTGTTGCGAATGTCCAGGTGAAAGTATATTTTACAGGAAATGTCAAAATTTGTACTTTTTGGCGAAAATCTTTGCTGCAGTTGCCATACTTCATGTGCATCACAATTCAATGTAATCAAGAAGCGACTGAAAATGAATTTTACTGGAATCTATTATAAATTTTTCACAATAATTAAATTTATACACTTCTACCCAATATTGTATAATATAAGAGAATATGTCAAAATAGTTCCAGCAACCTAAAAATACAAATTTATCATTAGATATTTAACATTTAGGGGCTCAATGGCGAAATTAGAATAGAAATATATCATCTTTTACTGTAATTATGAGCCCACGGGTAATTGTGAAGAAACCCAATGCTGTCAACTCCACAGGGTTTGAAGTAATGCTAGACAAATACGTAATGTATTGTCCTTGAATCTGTCATATAACATAGCAAAATAACCGAGTAGGAAAAGTACTTATTTTATGTCACAATTACACAATTTGATACGACCTTGCTCATGTTTGTTCTGCACTGAACATCAAATTTTATAGGCAGGCTTGCACAGGAAATGGAGTCTTTTACCTTAGAAATAAAAAGCATTCAACATGACATTGTGCAAATTGTCATGGGTATATAGCCATGTTTTGAGCTTTTGAGTATACTGTATACAGGGTGAACGAAAAGTCTGGAAACATTGCTAATATCTTTTGAACTGTGATAGATAGGGGATGGTGATGTGGTGGTTGAATAGGAAGTAATGGGTGTCCGATCGTAGTGGGTTTCCAGACTTTTCGTTCATCCTGTATTTTAGTGTCATACCGATTTATTGAAGTTGGCGACGAGCATAGATATCCAGAAGAAAGGTATCACAATGCAAGCAGTGTTTACAAATATGGTCACGGATGCATTTACAGATGCGCTATGTGTACCTATTGCTCTAATTGCAGTGGTTATTGCTATTATATTGCTGGCATACCAAAAGAAGCAAAATGCGCTCAAATTTCTTTCGATTTTCCAGACTAAATCGCATGCTCTTCTGTGCCGGTTCATCAGTTGAACTAGTAACACATCTTCCAGCTTAACAAACGACAATATATGAATAGCACATAAAACAAAAAATGATCATGTTTGCCGTCCTAGAATTGGAACTGCAAAAATCTCCAATGCAAATGTTAATCTCTATAATTACATATAGTATAAGAGCGTTCAACTGAAATTAGATCTCTATTTTTTATTTGGACAATTTAAAAGATACATGAGTATGTTTGGGTCAGTAAATTAAAGCAATATGTAAAGAAGTTGCATGCACAAGGATTCGTTTGAAAAACTCATTGTTGGCTTTCAGGAATTCTTCATACTGCTTGAAGTGATGACTGATACCGTCCAAGGAATAGGACTTGTTGCTCATTAAATCACTTGACCACAGCAACAACAATACCTGCATCCAAGTTCAGGAGTTGTCAATTTGCAGTTTTTTAGGGTTTGAACCAATGAAAGAACAGCTGTAAAAGCCAATTTCAATAGAGACATTGTGGCCCTATAGTGATCATGTGATCAAAGATCAACTGAAGTGATAATTTTCACGGACGGAATCTGCCATTTCCTCATACAACGGTGACTTTTCTGAAGAACCCTTGTGCTGCAACTTCTTTACATGCTTTAATAGATTGACCCAAACATACTTGTGTATCTTTTAATTTGCCCAAATAAATAATTATGATCTAGTTTCATTTGAACAAAGTATTAATAACATGAATTTGAAATTCTGCTAAGCTGCTTTTGCTATTATAGTTTTATAATTCAGTGTGAGGTAAATGTAGCTGATATAATTTGTGTTCAAATTTGATGCCAAATGGTAGGTGATTGACTTTGCTATTAGATTCATCCTCAATTCACTCAAACATCATACGTATGTAAGTTATATTGGCGCGCGCTGCACAATTTGTGGCCGCAGATTGGCAGTCAAATTCCCATTAGGGAGAGTAGCTACATTTGCAAAATGGTATATTAATTGCAGGTTCCAATATATGGATAGTTTTCGATTAATAATGCATGGGATATTACAGCTGTCTTGTGACCATCATCCACCGCTGGAGCAATATTTTGCACTAATGTTAAAGTTTTCTGTCCAAGAATTGCAATAATCCCTAACAAATTGTACATTGCAGCTAATGGTGCCAATCCTACGAGTATCCAAAGACCATAACCGGCAAAATCGATATAACTTGGCTGATAATTGAGTTTGCTCTCAGTTTCATTAGTTTTCAGCTCGGTTGAGTTTGATTGCTCTAAGTAGTCGACGAAATTCATAAATCCAATAAGGTGGCAACTGTTGTTAGAAAATGCAAAAATGGCAGCAGCTAGAATTTGCATTGTGATAACTGAGACGGTTAAAACTGCAATTTTGTATTGCAGGCGTCGGACATCACTGCACTGCAACCATTCAGACAAAACTTGCAATATATCGTTTAACATGTTGGTCATATGCTTACTTTTCGTAAATATTATACAGGTTATAAATAATGCATATATTGCCCTGACAGCATTCACGGCATAGTAAGAAGCTAAGTCCCCATCATCTGCGAAGAGGATGAAGTTGTATGTGCCACAAGTCAAAAGAAATGCTTGAACAATTATGATTGATAATCTGAAAATAAGCAATTTAAAACCATATTCAACCAACTGCCTTATAATGGTAGTTGCCCTGTAAAACATCAAACATTGCTTGCCGTCCTGCTGGCAAGCAATGCCTATTTCCATATGCTTATCTCACCTGTGTATCCTGCAGAAGATTTTTGACAACCGTCTTTTAGGAGTGAATTTTTTCATTAAAGGAAATGAAAATATAAGTAGCGTATATGTGACTGGTTTCAAGCAATTCCACAACGACTGCAAAGTCGCGTTGTGCTGATTTTTCTTTCCTTCCAAACTGAACGTTTTACACCCATTTTGTGAACAGTCACATATTAATGATTGAAGTTTGATATTTGGTTTTACTTTTTGCTCTATGCTAACTCCTAAAGCCAAATTTGCACTCATACCGACTTGCAAGTTTCATTCATAATGAACAAATTGCATCAATTTGTATACCAAGTCATGCATGCATATGCCGAATTGTGGAGTGTTGTATAACGCCTCTTATGTAAATATTTGGTGGCATAATGGACTATGTAAGACATGTGCAATATCTAAATTACGCCTATACATGCATTACTCATGTTATCAATCAGAATTATTTATGGACCTTGTGATCGTCATTGAAAAAAAAAATTTGTATTGTCAGATTTAATTTAGCCCTTGGAATAAGGGTTTCATTGCTAATAGGCCTGCTCACATTCCTGCCATGCAGTGTATTGGCCGGTTCCACATTGCCAGTCATGGCTGTGTAATTCCAATAAATCAACTTATTTCCTCTGTTGCAAATAATCACTTTTAGTATTTGTGAAGGGACTGAATTGCCATTTGTCCATTTAAACAAAGTGAAATTGTTTTTTAACTTGCTCAAGACACTATATCAAGATCGGAAGTTACTTTCCAAATAGCCCTGCATTCACTCCTCAATCAGTTCATATAGAGCAAGCAATGAGACAAGATTTTTCCTGCTAAATGTATCAACTTATTGCTCCAATTATTTCTCCCACATGTTGTGAGGTGTTTTCGAAGGTATTTCTTAGCATTGGGCATTTATATGATGTTTAATTGCACTAAAAAATGTCACCTTGTTGACAGAAGTTCACAGAAGGGGAAAAGGCAATCCTGCATGTAGTCGCTGGTGTTAAATAGACGTGGCTATGACATACATATGACATAAGGATTGGGCGGAGTTACAGTACTATTGTTAGATCTGACAATAAGTACTTGACTAGATTTTCCCTGCTAATGTACGTATCAACATTGCAGACTGTCCAAACAGATCGCATGTGACCTTGACCCTCCCTTGAACTTCATACCAACTGGCATAGCCCTAATACAGGCTCTCAAATTTGTGGCATATACAATCAAGTGAAGATGTGTGTGTGTTCAGCGTTACAAAAGTCATGATAATGCACCATCCCATGCTGTACTTTCCGTAAGGCAGTGTTTGATTTCAAAAAAAAAAACATTTCAGTGCCGAAACAACCTCCTTATTCATCCAACCTTGCTCAATGAGACTTTTTTATTCCAAAAAGTCAAATTGGTATTAAAAGCACCATTTTGCACAAGTGAAGTCATCCAAAGGGATCGTAACGCAGGCCTTAAACGAAATCTCACGTAATGAGTTCCAGAAATGGCATAAGTGTTGGAATAATTGTGTTAAGTTCCAAGGGCATTACTTTGAAGGTGATAGGCAGCAAAGCTATTCATGAGTTTCCTGGCGCTAGTTCCACAAAATGTCGGGTGGTGGCGCCTTGTGGCGCTTCAGTTGTTTTGTACATTTTGAGGCTGCCAAGTCCGTAGGCTGTAGCATGGTGCGTCCGCTTTATTGCATGCAATAAAATAAACTTTTATGGCTGCCATCCTATCTTTCTTCAAATATTGTTCAAAATTACTGTTCTTATACCTATTTCAAGCGGTTCCTTGGCGTTTCCATGACAATCAGGCGTGACAAAACGCGAAACTGCACTTTTTCCTGGCATGGGACCTGGCATCCCCAAACGGCGTCCACTGATCACAGCGCCACCACATGGAAAAACACGTGAAACATGCCAGGAAACTTGTGATTAGGTGTTGCACATCAAGAAATTATTATTAGATTGAAGAGTCAACGTATGCATCACAAACCCTTTTTACTAAGTTTATATACGTTCGTAGTGAACTGTCTGTTTGCAGGAACCTCTTTGAGCAACACTTCTGAGGTGGCAACACTTCTTCTCTCAGAGGGTTGTGGATATGAGTGGAACGGGTTGCCAAGTGAGGTGATGGAGGCGCTTACAGTGGAAAGTTTTAAAACAAAGTTGGATGATTTTTTCAATATTATGGGGAGGGTAAAGGTACTTGACAGGGGCAACCTAGTTGGGCCAAGAGTCTGTTGTTGCCTGACGTGTTGTGTTGTGTTGTATTGTATTTTTCCCAACTTTCCCACATATTCTAGAGATCTAACGTTTTGTACACAGATATCAGTCTCGTGGTGAATTTTAATCTATCTAAAGTTTTTTCAGGGGTTCTGACTTAGAATTGCGTCTATTTCATACGCAAAAATCGAAGTGGGGGGGGGGGGGTAGCTTCATGGGTTGTTTTCACTGCCCAGCCCATGCGAAATTGATGTCGTGGCTGTGGCGCCTGTGGGAACGGACTTCGCACGTCCCTATTCCAATCTGAAATTCAAAATTTACGCTCATGTCGATTTATAAATAAACTTAGCATCCAACAAACTCAATTCATATAAGTGTCAACATATTTTTTGACTTCGCAATTTTCTTACATCTGATTATATCACACTGTTATTTGGCAATATTTTTTGATCAAATAAAGTAAAACCTGTCTATGGTGGGATGTCAGGGAATCGGATAAACCTTCCACCATAGACAGATTTTCCAGCATAGAAAGTTTATTTGTTTTTTAAAAAACAATTATCATGCAATTTATTGTCCCAAAAAGTCACATTTTCCACTATAGACAGTTTCCACCAAGTACCGCAGGCTTCACTGTAATACAGTTCACCATCTAAACCCAATAGCCTATTATTGTTTATTCAGAAACAGAGTTCAACATAGACAGTGGCAACACAAATTTTGAAGCAACTGTATTCACAAGTTTCCTGGTGTGTTTCATGGGTTTTTCCGTGTGGTGACGCTGTGGTCAGAGCATGCCTTTTTGCATTGCTTTTACATCATTATACGGTGCTATATATAGGAAAACAACTGCAGCGCCACTACACTTCTGAGAACTAGCCTCAGTTAAATACACTTTGTATGGATAATCACATGGTTACGGTTTCATTTGTCAATTTTTGTTACATCTGATGCAATATTCTTATATACTGCAGCTAGAGTGGAAAGATACACTTATGCTGGATGGAATTTAGTATAATTACTGTAGAAATATGTTTTCTGCTGTCTAATTAAGCCAGCTAGGTGCAGCAAATTATGCTACATGTTATCTTTGAACTGTTAAAAGTATTAAAAAGTTGTGGAAATGCTGGCTACTTTGTACTTTGTACGGCAGGGGAAGTGATTCAATTTCTTATATGAGGGTTTTCATACAGTTATACTATATTTTGACCTTTTGTGACAAAGGACGAGCTGTATAGTACTCAAAATTAGCGGAAAACAGTGACGATAATGAATGCTTCCTTTGTCGACATTGTGCAAATACTGTATATGTCATTGCATACTTCATATATCGCAATAATTAATAAGAACGCCTACAAAATAAACATTTCAATGTGCTTCCGTTAGTGGTATCAATAACAACTGTCATCGATTGAATTAGTTAAGTATGGTATACATATACAACGATGTATATATTCTGTATGTATTCTGTATACAGAGTGTCACATCTATGGAGAGCCACTCAAATATCTGGCAGCTTATGAGAAATACGGTAAATTTGATTATGGACCTGAATAGGAACTGCACCACGGCGATTTCAAATATGATACTTCTGATGACTTTGAACGTTTATGTCAAGGTCATTGAAATATCACTTTTTTAACTATTGCGTTTACATTGTCAGTTCTAATTAGAAAGTTGATGGCAAGGACGAGATTAGTCTAAAAACGTAATTGGTTTTGTTATTTAAAGGTGAACTGATAGGGCGGGAAAAGTGGACTACGGTCAGTGCCTCTAGTGCCGTTTCTGGCCAATCGTTGACAGACTAATTGGCGGGTAGTCCAAATTTACACAGTGCACCATGCCATGGCATGGTTGGTCATGGTCCACTTTTCCCGCCCTGTCAGTTCACCTTTAACGTGTCTGTGATTTCATATGAAATGTTTTGCTAGTGCAAAGTTGATGCACTGCTGCATGGCTCTGTGGCATTGCAGTGAAACCAAACTTTGGGTCGCTTTCCAAGCTAAATACTGTATGTTGATATGTACCTTCACCAGTACCTTCATTGGAAAAACTTAAGCACCGAATCACAACTAATCAGACGACCCATTGAAGCACAGGCAGTTGTGATTCGGTGCTTAAGATCTTCCAATGCTGAAATGCTTGCAGATGTTTGACAAACACTAATGTAGAGGATTCAGTTATGTTATGGAGCAGATGGCCAACATTTTGAACAACATTGATTAAGGGCCCACGTCGTGCATGAACGGGTGGAGCGTCCTTTGGGGGTGGTAAATGGCGGTTGGGAAACTTACGATCTTATTTTTTAAAAAACGAGACGCTATTTCGAAAAACTAACGCCAGTAGGTTGTTCAGGATGTCCTGGAGTACCTATGGTTTTATCGGTTTTTTGAAATACGTATTCATTTTCAAATAGGACGAAACATGGCACTCCAAATCGCGATTTTTGATACCGTTTTGTGCCATTCTTCGTCCTATTTGAAAACGAATACGTATTTCAAAAAACCGATAGAACCATAGGTACTCCAGGACATCCTGAACAACCTACTGGCATTAGTTTTTCGAAATAGCGCCTCGTTTTTCCAAAATTAATATCGCAATTTTCCGAAAACGCGATTTACCACCCCCAAAAGACGCTACACCCGGTCGTGCACGTCATCAGCAAATATTCCTGTGTTCTGTTCATCAGTGTTCACTATTTGGTGTTACACAACCATTTGATTACATCACGATGCAAGCACATGTCATTATGAATAGCATCTACACAACGTACGCATACATATCTAGCTTGGAAAGCGACCCACAGTTTGGTTTCACTGCAATGCCACAGAGCAGTGCAGCAGCGGATCAACGTTGCAGCAGCAAAACATTTCATATGAAATCACAGACTCATTAAATAACAAAACCAATTAGGTACGTTTTTTGGCTAATCTCATCCTTGCCGTCAACTTTCTAATTGGAACTGACAATGTAAACACAACAGTTAAAAAGGTGCGTTTTCAATAACGTTGGCATAAACGTTCAAGGTCACCGGAAGTACCATATTTGAAATCGCCGTGGTGCAGTTCCTATTCGGGTCCATATCATATTTACCGAATTTCTCATTGGCTGCCAGATATTTGAGTGGCTCTCCATAGATGGGACACATTGTGTAAGTATTCTAATGCTGTAGTAGTAACACATCTAATTAATTAACGTTGTACAAAACCAGCGAATATGTCAGAATAGTTCCTGCGACCTGAAAGAAAGCCATATTGTTAGAAGTCATTAGATATACACATTTCACTATGACCAAGATATTTCCAATATCTGCATATGTTTTAAGGTAGCTACCCTTTAAAAAATATTTAGTGGCAGGATGTGGACCACTACTAAATTAATATAGCATGATGTGGCCCATTACTGGATTCATTGGTCTCAACAAATGTGAACTTGAACCCTGGGTTCAAGGTCATTCGAAATGTAACTTTTTTAATGGCCATGATTGAGTAGAAGTAGCAGTTACAAATTTGCAAAGCATGTTCAGATTGGTGAAACTACATTCTTCCAATTACTCCCCTTACATGTAATGTTAACAGCAAAAACATAGCTGTGTTCAATGAGGGGGCATCCGTAAATGATGTCATGCACTTTTAATGCTTTTTGAACCGCAACTATTGGAGTATCACACGCACCCATATGTACGTCACAAACATAACATATATGGAGAAAATCTTTATAAAATAGTTGAAATGCATGTCAAGCATTTTGTTAAATAATATTTGACATAACAATCGCTTTGTGTTTTACAATAAAAAAAGGATATTACTTTCCGGAGAGCTCTCTGGCAAAACACCAGCATATGTTTTATGAAGTAATATCTCTTGGTAATATCCTGGGCCAACTTTCGACAAGAAATATTGTTTTGTTTTAAAGAGGAATTTCATATCTGACCTTACATGCACGCCATGTAATAAATGTGTTGACTGCATTTTTGAAATAACTTTATAAATCAGGCGGCAGATATTGGAAATATCCTGTGTTATTATACAAGAGAGTTGCCTATACAACATCATGCATTAAAACTGATACCGATTCATTTCAATGTAAAGTTATACAACGAAAACTTTACAAAGAACTATACCAGTTTGATGTGCTGAATTACTATTTG
The DNA here is from genome assembly GCA_034696005.1 of Glomeris marginata. Lineage (NCBI taxonomy): Eukaryota > Metazoa > Arthropoda > Diplopoda > Glomerida > Glomeridae > Glomeris > Glomeris marginata. Next base: position 15,449 of record JAQFZQ010001011.1, read on the forward strand.
CATTCACAATAATTACAATTGTCACTATAGGACACATTTCAATTTATCCTTTATTTCCAATCAGCTTTTATTTAACTCGTTAACTTTTTGCAGCTTCAAGAGCTATTTTAGTGGTCCGTCAGACTCTTTATCTATTTTTCCTACTAAATGATGTTTGTCCCATTTTGGGAGCCCACACTGTCCCATGATCCCATGCAGTATCCTTTTAGTATATGAAATACATAGGTGAAAAATATTAAAGGATTCGTAAGGAGCCATTATACTTTTCATTACCAAATTATTGTTAATTTGATTCATGGTTTGACAAATAAATTGCCCTGATATAGGCAACTCTCCTTTAAAAATGGTGTCTTACTGTAACTGTTATGCTACGGTCAATTGTGAAAAATCCCCAAGCTGTTATCGCCACAGGGTTTATAATACAATTGGTAAGATATGCATTATGCTGACCTTGAACCTATCCAAAATATTCATAAATTGTGATTCATGAATTATACAGTGCATGGTTTGAAGAGGAATTATGTACATGTGCTTATAGTAGTGGGCACGAGAGTTGAGCCTCGACGTGTCGTGATTATGACGCATGCTGCTCTCTAAACAGGGTACCACTTGGCTGACCAGGTGCAACATTCGTACAGGCGGCACCCTGTTTAGAGAGTAGCAAATGCGTCATAATCACGGCATGTCGAGGCTCAACTCTCGTGCCTACTACTATGGCATATCGGACATCAAGTTTCGATCGGAACGTGGTGCAGCAAATTGCAAAATGTAAGGTTTAATGCCCAGATATGTGTTTCGCCTTTAGCCTGTACCCCTTTCTCACATTACCTATGCCGTACTTACCCCTAGACAAATGGCCCCATGAATCTCGTTTGCAAATTTGTCCTGCCCATTTTTTGAGTGCACATCTTGTATTGGCTGTACCGTGTTGCGACACTTTTTACCGGGGGTTTGGGGAAGGGGGGGGGGGGGGTTTGTGTACTATACCTTGCTCATGCGTGGGACTTGTCCCATGAATTCTGGCTCGATATCTGGTAGAATGTAGGCAATTGTATTCTTCACCTAAAATGTCATTTTGATTAGATCTTGAGGAAAAATTGTAAATTGTAGCGCATATACGTATGTTACGGGTGTATGTACTTACTGAAGCATTGACATTGGCTACCATCAAGGATAATGCGACAAAAAGTATTATGGTGAACAATGTGTTTAAAAAGATGATCAAAGACAACTCATGAGAGTCTTGGTGGATAGCCCTTACGGCCATTGTTACAGAAATGATGCTTGACATATACCAGAAAAAGCAACAGCTGCTAAATGTTCCTTCTATTTGTAAGACTATATTGCAAGCTCTTTTGTGACGCTTCATGAGATGTGCAAGGCGAATATCTTCAGCAGAGGAATAACTCGAGGTTACAGCCTGAAAAATAATACCTACATTTAAATACCCAAGGTGATGAAATTACAATCTTCAATTATGTGATTATGTTATTTAGAGGTGAACTGACGGTAAATTTTATAATAATGCCTAAAACCGAGTTACCCTTCTTACAAGCAGCCAAACATTGTGCCATAGGATTCAACGCGTCCCAAGATTTTCGGACTGCATGCAACTCTTTACAATTATTGTTAATATTGAGCTGCACATCTCACTTTAGAGTACAATCCCCCAACCTGCAATTCCTTGCTTTGCTCGGAATAATCTACTACACCTGCTAAATTTGTATCATCTGCAACTTACTTACTTACTATAGTGGCCGCAACCAGAGTTGAGTCTCAAATGCACCCACCTCCCCTAAGCTTAAGCGGGTCTATTCTATGAGAATGGGGACCTTCAGGTTTGGTGACGTCATCAGCTACGGAAAATTATTGGAAAACCCCCGATTGCACCTGTGGGTGCATTTGCCACCACAGTGGTGTGGGATTGCCCAACGTCTACTTCGTCACCCCATAGTGCGACCTCAGGTACACCTCCGTTGGTTGTGCAGCAATCACGTTGACACCTTTGACACAATTTACGGGGGCTGCATTTCACTAAATGTAATCCCTCCATGCTGAAGATGACAAGTCACCACAGGGCAGATTATATCCTCCAGACCATTTACCATGTGTTCCCTTGATAGTCATTCCTGGTCATTACCTTTGTCTGCACACAATAATCCATCCCCAAACATAAGCCTTGCAACGCCGGGTATTTCAGCTAGCAAAAAATATTTTCAGAAAGTTTTGTGCATTTATAACGCGTAGAGAAATTTTTCAAAATATGGGCCCCCTGAAAATGGCGCCACGCGTCAAAATGCAGTTTTTATTTATTTGTGGCCAAAGCTTTAGGTAGGCATGAATAATTTGTTATGCGGAGATAGATACTTGGGAATATTATTTTGACAAGTATTTATCTGGATCTGTGCATAAAATGCACCAGAATGCATTTTATCTCCAACGTAATATGATCGAAGTAATATTACCTCCGTATTGTTTGATGATGCTGAATTTCTTTTGATTGCCCATTGCACTGTATCCCCGGTTTCAAATGCTGGGACTGTGCTTAATATTTTCTGTCCCAATATTATACAAATACCAAAGAAATTTGACATGATGGCTGTAGGAGTGATAACAAAAGTAACTGTCAGTATGATTCCCACTATGTCTACCAATCCCAGACGACATTGTTCAGCAAATCCTGTCCCGTTGGATATATTCGTGGCAGTCCATTGTCTGTCGTCGTATATGTAATCATGGATGAAAGCCATGGATCCACTTGAAATGCTGCAACTCTGGTTGCCAAATGCTATCATTATATTTCCCAGAAGTGTTATTATTATAACAGTGACAGTCAATTGATAAATCTCTTTTTGCAGCTTTCTGGCTGAGCAACATTGTAACCATTCAGCAAGAAGATGAAAAATGTCGTTCATCATTTTGCACAATTTCGCATATCTGTAAAACATGTTGATTGAGACCACAAGACAAAAAGCCGTCTTGGTCACATTGACAGCGTAGATTGATGCGATATTTTCGTTGCTGAAGTTGATAACCAAGCTGTAGGTACTACATATCACCAATATGAGCTGCACTGCGATGATTATTATCCTGTCACAGAACAAATATGGAAATAATGATGAGCCTATGATGCATACCCCAATATTTTCTTGTCCATGCATAATATTGGGAAAGAATAAAACTTTTAAAATAGGTTGGACCCTTGCTTTTGCACACGGTTTTCAACTTACCTTCTTATAACAGCAGGTTTTACAAATTGAAAACCGTTACATGTAGACCACAAGTTCCAATTTGAAAGTTGTATAGCATTACAAAATTATATTATTACGATCAATGTCCTATACTGGTTGTCCACAAATTATGTATACACATTGAGATAGAGTATAAATAACTTTTTAGGATGTCAATGTAGAAAAATGGTTTGCTGCATCGTAATCTGCAATACTTAAAGTTTAATTACAAATTATATAGAACTTGAATATTGGCACGGTGTGGGGCGCCACTCATCCAAACAGAATTCAATTTCACTCCATACATTTCCCAGCATAGTAATAGTGACGGATTTTATGTATCAGTGCTTTTAAATCCTCAATGTTGGCGACTTTCTTGTGGTTAAATTTGATAATCATGGGTATAAATTAATATACTGGCTGATTAATTGAAGCCCAACCCGCTTTATATGGGCATCCAATTCTTATCTTTGTAACGGTTAGCATAAGGACACTAGTGTATATTACAAAGTTGCAGAGCACCATGTATTTAGCCTATAAGTACCAAATTTGTGAACATTTTACGAATTCATGTGAATTATTGAAATGGTTCCTGGTAACGCAGGTAAACCCATTTTAACTCATGCAGGAAAGCCCTTTGAACAGGGTGAACCTGTTGTGAATGCATGTTCATGGCTGTTTGCTATGTGAAACGCTGGATTAGTCAAAGTTTTATGCAGTGTATATGTTGTATACTTTCTGAAGAAAATATTTTCTCTCTGTACTTTGTGTACAATTGAAATTGTAATAAAATTAAATACAACAAAATGTACTTATACATATAATTGTCATTGCAAATAATTTTGTATGTGCCTTCACTGCGTGCTAGTCACGGGATGTGCTCGTAAAACTACTGTTCATAGGTTTTGCTTCAGGCAGCATTTCTGCAATAATCGACATAAAAATAACTCTGCGAATATGATTTTGAAGAGCAATGAAGTTGTAGAAAAGAAACAAACAAATGTTGGTTATTTTTACACCAATGTACAGTGTGAGCATTTATGAAAATGTACAACATACATAATATACATGAAACTTTGACTAATCCAGCATTTCACTTAGCAAGCTGCAATGGGCGGCTGGTGGCGCGTGGTTAGAGCACTTTGCCTTGTACCTTTGTGGGCCTGGGTTCTATCTTGAGTCCGGCATGTGCATGCAAAGGAGTTTTCTAGTTATCCTGCCAGCTTATGATGGGTTTTCTCTGGGGTCTCTGGTTTCCCCCATCTTCTAATTAACTACAATATCTTCATAGGCATTACTGTCTTTTCAAAGAAAGATTGAGCCAGGAGGGTTACGTCATGTCTTCTACGTCATGGGCCGACCCATTTCAAAGGGGTGCGCAGTTACAGGTGTGAGGGGTGTGACGCGCATCATCGCCTGCACACCTGTAACCGCGCACCCCTTTGAAATGGGTCAGCCCATGATGCCGTCATGCCTCCTGGCTCAATCTTTCTTTGAAAGGACACTAGCTGTGGGCCCTACAAATTGTGCATTAAAAATGATTGTGCTGCAACCCATATGGGCCTACGGACTGCAGGTTAGCACGCTTGCTTGCGAGGTAAGGGAATGATAGTGAGGATGGGGCCCCCGGGTTAAAACACCATAATGCATTCTGCATGTGTACATGGCCCGTTATCATTACGATTATTATTATTATAACTTAGCAAGCAGCATTCACAACAGGCACGCCCTATTTCACTGGGCTTACCTCTATGCTAGTGTATGGGTTAGAATATGTTTATCAGAGCTACCAGTCACATTTTAAATTCGTAGTATGTTTAAAAATTGGTGAAATTTGGTAGTTGTTTTAATTACATGATGCTCTACAGCTTTGCAATTTGCTCTAGGATCACATTATAACGCTAACGGTTGCAAAGATAGAAATTTAATGACCTTGAAAACCTTCTTCGAGGTCAGCAAAATTGTGTTTCCGGATTTTTCACGAGTTTCATTGCATACACATATGCAAAATCCAGATTTTTTATCCAAGCCTGTACAATATGAAGGGTTGTCGTACTGCAATGAATATACTACGTACTGTAGTACTGTAGTACGTATATGATGATTTAATTCAAATATGCAAAAAACATAGAGGTGACGTAATTTTCTTACCTGTGCAGCCATAAACAGATGACAAATTTCCTTTGTCTTGGAATAAATCTTTCGGTTATAGGTAATGCTTGCAGAATTAGACAATAGGTAACTGGCCATATGCACTTCCAAAATTTCTTTACGGTAGCATTGTGGAATTTTTCCTTATCTTTTCCGGTTACATTTTCAGAGCAATCTTTACATTTTGGCAAATGAAGGCTGTGAATCTTGTTAGTTATGCTTTGATCAACTTCGGAGATCCTCTCCTGACTAGTCATTATATCAAAATGAGAGTCGTTAATCGGTAGCTTGATGTATGTGACCGATCGATTTGCAGTATACGTAACACAATGTACCTATACAATATGCACTTTGAACAAACATTTGTGTATACCGTCTTATTAATGGTGATGCATACACAGACAGAAAACCCAGTGGAATTCTTGACATTATCTAGAGGGAATTATATTTCCTCCAGATATTTATATTGATACAGTCATTGCACGCATAACCAAAAAAACCGTAAAATGTATTATAGTAGGCCAATTGTTAGCGATTGGAGGTGCAACATAATTGATAGTGCAAACGCAAGTATTATTCCAAGAATTATTATGTTAAATATAAATACTTGTAGTTTATCGCTATTACTGTAAATGTAGTAATACTTCAAGCGGCTATACAGGGTGATTCGCGGAGGCGTTGCGGCGCAGATAATTCTGAAAATAATCGCAAATAAAATACAAAAAGTAATGTAACACGACCTGCACATTAGGGGACATCCGATCATATGTGTCTTGATGACTTTCGAATATTCCATTATGGTAGTATAAATTTAAGAAATGCACTACGGTAAGTGCCATGAAAGGTTGTGCCGGAAATGAGAAGAGTCGACTCATTTTAGGGGTCGGGGTTTAATACTGGCAATACTTGTAATGTGATGCTGCCGGCCTGAACGCAGGTGCATCAAACCCCGACCCCTAAAAAATGAGTCAACTCTTCTCATTTCCGGCACAATCTTTCATGGCACTTACATTAGCCATCTATAGCCAATACCCAAGCCGTCAACAGAAACAAAATATGACAAAGCTGTCCAGACATGCGATAGACTTTGCCTTAGTGGTTGGCTGGCCAGTAATGCTCCCTGGTATCACTGCTGGGAAAACTACAGAACAGAAGCCACAAACAATGAAGGTGTTTAATGATATATTGTCACTAAATACATATGCAAACACCAAAAGAATAAGAATCAACGAATACAAGTGGTAATTAACATGCTTGATCGCCTTTGAAACGAAGGTATCATGCACAGTATTTCAATGCAACTGTTCAAGCTGATATCTATGAAACGTAACCACACAATATATTGAAGACCTCATACAGCGAATTACATGAGCATGTATATCACCAATGTGTGCATGATGAACAGGTTCTGGACAGATTTGATAGCATAGCTCAGATGTGTATTGCTGTGGATGCCCAGCACTTTGAACACTTGCACTTCGCTTCAGAGGTGACCAAGCATGTTAATTACTGCTTGTATTCATTGTTTCTTATTCTTTTGTTCTTATTCTTTTGTTGTTTGCATATGTATTTAGTGAGAATTTATCATTAACACATTCATTGTTTGTGGCATCTGCACTGTTGTTTTCCTATCAGTGTTACAATGGAGCATTACTGGCCAGCCAACCACTAGGCAAAGCCTAACATTTCACATGTCAATAACTCTGGACATCTATGTCAGATGTCGTTTCTGTTGACGGCTTTGGTATTGGCTAAATGTCTAGTTCATTTCTTAAATATACACTACGCTTCAATCTTGCAAATTAAAGGATTCTAGATTTTCGAAAACCATAACAGGACATTCAAAAGTCATCAAAACATACAAGATCGGATGTCCCCTAATGTGCAGCTCGTGTTATGTACATTACTTTTTATATTTTATATGTGATTACTTTCAGAAATATTAGCGCCGTAACTCCTCCGTGAATCACCCTGTATATTCGAGCCCCTGTTTTGACCTGGCGCGAAAACGAACTTATCACTGAAACTAATTCATTTTAAAAATTATGCATTAATTAAATTATCATACGCTAGAACAAGTTCCAACCGCATAATTATTATAATAACGTATTGAGAACTAATACTTGGGTAAATCACTATTTTTCTTGTAAATAGGCGTACATAAGCTTAAAAATTATTCATAATCTGAAAATACAAATGGAAGTCCCATGTCTTAGCCGTAGTCAACATATTAAATGTATTTCTCGACATTTCTCTCATATTGGCAACAGTTTTACTGCATCCTGTTTGTAAAATATGCTTTCAAACAATCGTGCCCTATCTTGCATGATCTTGCACGGTTGAAAAATTATAACACAAGTGACCTTGAATCATGGGTGAAGGTTTGATAATTTTGGCACCATTTGAAAGCGCACATATGACTTCCTATTTGTCCGCTGTATTGCTTAGTTCATATACTTCATTCCCACGTATCCTGGCAAAAAAAAAAGGTGTGGCTTTGAAAACGGAGGCGTTTACCTTTTTCAGTCG